>OU696575.1:1927500-1955000 GCA_916048095.2 Sacculina carcini
TCGTAAAATGCCCCAAGCACGGTTACATGTGTCTTATTTAATTTGCCTTGTGTGTCTCGTATGTGAACTGTTGCCAAATATGGTGATCTTTCGACCTTTTTCACGTCCGCCTTGACGAACTGCTCAAATATTCTCCACTTTTTTCGATTGGGCTCCTCTCATAATATCGATATATCATTCATTTCATTTCATTTTAATTTCACTGACTCAGCAGGTGACTCTGTTCATAACCATTGCAAGCTATCGGCCAAGATGTTTACAACCAGCATTCTACAGGTCCATTTGCGCATCTTGCGTCGTTTCTTGAATATTTCATTCGCATCCTTATTGGTAGTCAATCCATGTTTGTGCATGCGTGAGTGTGTTCATAGGTGCGCCAGAGAATGCGCATATGATGCTATATGTATGTATGTCTGTGTGTGTGTGCGTGGGTGTGTGTGTGTGTGTGTGTGTGTGTGGGTGTGCTGTTTTTGCTAGGTATTGTGCAAGCGAAATATGCTATCGTTTTTGAGGTCAACCAGATAATCATGGACAACACACACATACATACATACACGCATACACACATACACATACACACACATTCATAGATACATACACACATACATACACACACATACACACACATACACACACACACATACACATACACACATACACACACATACATACACACTCGTCCATTTGCTCACAATTTCATTTGCATTTGCGTCTGGGTAGACTTATAGCTGGGTTGTCATTTTGTTAGACCGGGAATATGCAAATAAGATCAGTACAAATTCGCACGGCTCACATACACTCAGCCCACACGAGCAAACTCATACACACACACACACACACACACACACACACACACACACACACACACACACACACACACACACACACACACACACACACACACACACAAAGGACATTCACATGCGGTTGAATAGGAGTCAAAGTGGCGTGTAATAATTGAGACATTATTTATATTACATTGAAAAACAAAAATATATATAAACTCAGCACACATGGAAATACTAAATAATGAAAAATAAGTATAAATTAGCATTACGTAGTAATTATTAAAATAATATCCAATATTATAGTGATTTTTAAGTGTATTATAATATATTTTATTTGGTAGACCAATAGAATCAATAGCATTTGTCTAGTTTGCATTTTCTTGCAGTCGTCTGCACAATTTCGTCCGGGCGATGTCTGATTTTCGTATGATATCCTATTTTCTTTTTGACATATGTTGACTGAGCGACTGGAGGACTGCGGGTTTATTTATTAACTGTATTTGTGCGTGTTAGTCGGTATGCGTTCAGCCATTTACTGTGCTTAATCATTAGTCGCGATGAATAATTCACACACACACACACACACACAGACAGACAATTCAGACACAGTTCATTCATGACCTGATCTCGTGTGCCTGTACACACACATACACACAGACACATATACATGCAGACAGACACACACGCACACTGACATCCGTCTTGGTGTCTACCGTAATTGGGTCGAAAGACATTGGGGCAATTGTGTGGCTCGGAGGAATTGTTTGTTGATGTAATTCCCCATTCAGTGGCAGCGCATTGAATAACCTGATGGTCTGGCATTGTGGATCGTGTGGATACATCAAAGCGGACTCTGTATTTACACGTTTCTGGGTGCATTGCGTACGTTAGTGTATTCACATCAGAGTAAACACTTCAGCTGCCATCAACCACTTGGAGTGTTCTCAAATCAACGCGTAGTCGATTGTATGTGTTTATATGTGTGTTTTTGTTTGTGTGTGTGTGTGTGTGTGCCTGTGTGAGAGAGGGAGTATGTCATTTTTATAATGTCACTTCTCTCTGCTCTTGCTACGACTGATCATGTTTGATCATGACATAATCAATAACATGTTTATTATCTTGGGATTATTCTACGTTTCAATTCTGTTCGCTAAGCATGTCTCTTTTTCTGTGGACTTTTCCATTGACTTTTGGAATTCATATTTGGCTCCAAGCTGTTTTATGTGTGTGGTACAGTTGAAGGCCGTTTCTTATGCGTTGCATTCTGGTTGTGTTCGCGTGCATGCGTGCATGAAGGCATGCTGGCTTATGTGTTGTTTAGGTTTCAACACGGTTTCTCTTGTTGCAATCATATCTGTCACGCACGAGGCTTGAGTGGTCGTTCACCTGGCCCGAGGCGTAGTGAGTCGGCATGCAGCGAGACACCGCTTGTGGCTCACGCATGCGGCGTGACCAATGCCTCTCGTCCACTTACCCACAGTGAAGGAAGACTAGAGCTTCCACCAGTGTCGGCTTGGAAATAGCAATGCTTGCCTCTTAGCTTTCTATGGGAACCAGAATGTTACGCGCCGGATACGTTCGACATAGCCTCAGTCTCGGTTCTTTCTCTCTCTATGTTGGATTAGGTAAGGTTGGGCTAGGCTAGTTAGGAAAGAGAAAGAGAGCAGTGACTGAAGCGAGACCAAGCGTAACATGTCTAGTTCCTTGTTAGCTTAGGTGAAGTTGGGTTAGGTTAGGTTAGATAGGCTAGGTTAGTCAGGAAAGAGACGCGTAACATCCCTATCTTCGCCTCCTATTCGAACTCACACTGTTTTCGAAAGATACTGGTAAACCCGGAGTGACCATATTCTATTAATAGGTTAGGTTAGGTTGGGTATTTTCTGCCAAAAGTGATCTCCTCTTCCACCTCTTCCATCATTCATCCAACTGTCTTTTCCGTTACTCCTTGTGCATGCGACGCTTATTTCTCACTGTTATACCTTCCCATTACGAGCACCGAATTGGAACATATTATTCGTCCAATGCATAATATCCATCCATAATCAATAATTCTTTCGTGCGAATCTTGCCGAGTTGGCTATATGTATTCAGGTGCCTCAATCCGCTTTATCGAGCCTCATGAGCAATCAGGGAAGACGTCTTTCAATCAGAGAATCCCTGCAATGTGCTCAACTTTCTTTCATTCATGCTGCTTATTTGGCATATTCTTATGTGCAGCGTGCGTGTGTGGGTCTGGGTTAATAAGACGTCGGTTCTTGGTATGATTAGTTGGCTATATCGTCGGTGCGTTGTTGGCGTATGTGTGTGTGTGTGTGTGTGTGTGTGTGTGTGGGCTAGTGTGGGAGTGTTTGCGTGCGCCGGTGTGTATGACAGTCAGCTGATGGGATCTGTAAGACCACAGTGTGTGTATACATGGTGCTGGTGTAGTTGCGAGGCGCTGTCCAGAAATCAGGCAGATCGTGAACAGTCATCGTTGTGGATTTCCAGCAGGATTCTTAGTGCGTCATTTTCAATGACGCGGTATCTCTGGGAAGTTGTCCCTGAACTTCATCCTGTAATGCTGCTTCGTGCAAGTGGCATTTCCCGTGATGTACTTTACAGTCAGTGTCTTGAATAGGGACAAGACAATACAATTGGCTATGAAGATGTTCCTTTTGCTATAGAGATAACCCTTTTGCTCTTTTGCTCCTATAGCACTTGCCGAACAAACAAAGTGCTGTCATTCATATACTTGTCATTTCCATTTTTCGTGCATGTCTCTTTCATGGTGTTTCCAAGAGTTTTTTCTGAAGCCATGTTGTTTTCTTGACTCACGAACTTGCAGTGCATTGATGGTTGTACGGCTCCTACGCATTAAAAGCTGATTTTTCTGGATTCAAAATGAAATTCAACACCTGCTGACTTTTTTATTGTGTTTGATTCGTGTGATCGGCTAAAGGGTAAATGTAACCCACACAAGATGGCCAAGAGTTGAATTTTTCCATCTCTATTTTCTTCTTGAGGATGTGCGCTTTGGAAAAAATCCCATTGTAGACATTGCTGGCTTATTCTAGTGAAACGGCTCGGTGAAGTCAGTTGGATTCTGGTTCCTGACGCTTTTCAACATGGCCAGATCGTATCAAACATTCACGAAGGAAGCAGTTGAAGGAGCCCCGACGTCCGGTTCAAGTGGATCTTGGTCCGCCTCATGGAACTGGCGACGTTTTGCTGGCTGGCTGACACAATCGCTGTTGTGGTGCTGCCCTGTAGTCGCCGCTTCGGCATCAACGCTTTTGCATGCCGCCGCCGACAAAAACTTGGCCACGACAGAGAACGAAACAAGCGATACTGTAGACGCACACGAACTGCATCAACTAGACGGCAAGACTGGGAACAAACAATCACACCTACCAAACAGTGAAAGTACCGCCAAACCGGTCTCTGCAGCGGTTGAATGCAGCGAAGACCGACTCTTAAATGTGTTACGGCAACATGATCAGCGACGTCAGTCACAACAAACTCGGCACACATCGCTGCCGCTTCTGATTCCATCGAAGTCGAAGTCGTCAGGAGAGATCACTCCTCCTGCTGTCCCATCGACAAAGGCCACCGCATCTGTAACCTCTTCACCGTTAATCAATAAATCAGCAGTTTGTAAAGCCTGCAATCTGGGTGAAGTCCCTAGTGCTGACAAACATGATGGAGTAGAACAAGTGAATGCGGCACGAGTGCAAATTGGGCGTTCTCCAACTGCCCTGTCTAACTCACCCACCTCCAAGAGCAAACGGTGTCAATCGTCGCCTGCTTCTCCGGTGATCTGCGCCGGTGGTCGTCTCAGATCCCGTCAGCTGGAAACCTTCAGGCGGATGGTGCACCGTAAACGCTCCTATTTTGTGCTCAAAAAAGCCTCCGGTGAGACAACCAGTAGACAAGTATTTGAAAGCAACTGTTCGAGATTGTAGTGATAAACTATTTGTGTATTCCGTTTCATTAGCTTGTCAGCATTTGAACTTGAACTTTTATGAATCATTCATATAATGGTTTTCCTATCGTATTCTACAATGGCTAAGTCCTTGCTAAACCATTTAGACGTCCTGGCTCCAGCCAGCTGTGAAAACTCATTCTGTATCGTTTATGATCCCTGGATTTTACTGTTACGAACGGTGCTATCTTTGTTCGGGACTTAAGAGTATTAGTATAGGAACGATGTCTTTGGTTGTCATAACCGTTCAAACCACGTATAACTTTCCCTGCTGATATTCTATCAGAATTAATATATATTCTATCAGAATACTACGCTTACAGCTGAGAGCATTGTTCACATCAATATCATTTGACAAGCATGCATGAAATTTCCTTGTATATCAATCAGTTCGGAGTGTTCAATTCTGTTCGGGTCGATTCTCACGCCAATTGGTTCTCTGCACCTTCTGAGTTTTATTGACTGGATTCTGTCGTTAGAGTATTTGTTCCAAGGGTATTTGTCTGCACTAGTGTGTGACGGTCGTCCCTCTGTTGTCCTTTCCCTTTGGTCATCAATTTCTCCTTACACGTCAATCACCCCAATTAACCACCTGGGCACACGTCCTGAGAACTAAGCGTCATTCACACACACATACACACACAAACACACACACACACACACACACACATACACACACGCACGTGGTCGTGAGAAAAGTGTAGCAAAGTATGCGCGTGTACGGCACGCGGGAAGCAGAGCTGTAGCGAAATACAGGAGCGTAGACGATGTCGCAAATGCAGAGAGAGCCGTGGACGAGATGGGAAATACTGGGAAAGCCGCTGAGCGTATGAGAGAGTGTGCGAGAGTGAGTGAGCACCTTCTTGAAAGCGCACAAGAGCAAGTTCAAAGGTCAGATTGACGCGTATGATCGTGGGGCGGTAGTACGTTGACCGCAGAGTGAATGGCGTCGACATGCATGCGTTCACTGCCGTTTGTATGCTCGTCTGCCTCATTTTGACGTGCACTTGTACACGTGCGTGTATGCGTGCGCGTGTGTGTGTGGCTAACGGTGTGTGGCTTCTAACAATCGCACACGGCATTGTGTGTGCGTGTGTGTGTGTGAACGTGTGTGAGTGTGCATGCTTGTTAAGCTTAGCGTCACGTACGTAACAAGCTTTTCTGGCAATGACGAAATATCTAAGGACTAAGTAGTAGGCAAGAGCACTAACGTTCAGCGATGCTTGTTTTGCGTTATCTGCGGTCTCTTTTGTGCTGAGTCTGTTGGTCAGTATCGTGCGTATTTGTTGCCAGTATCGCAGTATTTGCTGCTTGTAATTGAATGAACTTGTTTGGCTCGAACCTAATGCACTTTGTGAGTCATACGGTTCCGCCTATGAGTGCTGTTTTCCAAGCAAATTGAATCGAAGCAGCAAACAGCCTCAGGCTGGCTAAGTTGCTAAAAAAAATTATTCGGGGAGAATGATAGGACAGAAGAAAGCTGCCGTTACAGTGGGGGCACCAACTCTGCTGAATTATCGCGCCCCCACCGGTCCTGACAGTAGTATCTCGGAGAAAAGAAGCAGAGGGTCCGCTTTTAGTCGCCTCTTACGACACGCAGCGGGTACGGCGGCAGTATTCTTTCACCCTGACCACAGGGACTATTGCTGAAGTATTTTATTTTTTTAATTCGGGTAGAAAATGAAATCAAAACGCTGTGCAGAGGCACCAACCCAGAAGGATTATCGCGCCATTAATTGCTAAAGTAGCTAGATTTAGGGTGAATGAGCGCTTTGTAACCGTACAGTGCGCTGAATCTCATGACGTCACCCTTTTGCGCAAGCTTATACATATCTACTCACTGTCTGGTTTTGAGACGAACTGGTTATGAGTGCGTTGGTTCTATTCAAACCAAGTAGTATTGCTGTCGACAGGTTTTTGTAGACGTTTACACTGTTAGGCTAGGCCAAAACAAGGTTGTTGTCATATGTACGGAATTCAAAGCCAATATATAGTATTCATTTCGCAAAATACCGGTCCGTTCGCGTTTGTAACCGTGCATTAGCGTTTTGTTGTGCGTTGAATTTGATGACATCAAAATTTAAAATCCTCAAGGCCTCTACATTATATTATATTTACATTATATATCCTCAACAAACTGTGGAGTTGATTGAAAGCATAAAAATATGATGATGCATTTAATGGACACATTGTTGTTTCCTGTTTTCACCACTAGATGGCCGCACCGGCGCCACACATCCCGCCGAATCTCCGTTGGTGGCGCGGTCTTCTGTCACACTGGCCAGTCGCTCCATCAACAGTCTACCTGGCGCCGCCACTGGCACTTCGTTGGCCGGCGACCTCGACCGTGAGCTGGCGTCAACAATGTCGCTCGCCTCGACCACGCTCGGGGTCAGTGGACTACGTTCAGCAGCGGATTCAGTCAGCCGCCTGAGGGGGGTTAACCCCACGGCGTCAATGCTATACAGCTGGTTATTGCTAATAACTAGGGCTGCCAAAAAAGTAACCTAAACAAAATGGTAAAAGTAACTTTATTTTTGAGAAAAAGTAACCTAAAGAAGTAACCTAAAAATTAACCTTATGATCTTTAAAATGTTTATGGTGTGTTTGGTAGCTTATGAAAAAATGACCTTTAGGTGAAGAAGTAACTTTATTAACTTTTGACAGCCCTAGTAATAACTCATTCTTTTTAATATTCCTTGTATTACTTATTCATTATGCATAGGTGATAATTATACAAATGATAATTCCCCAATTATAATATTTATCTTATAATTTTCTTATGAATATTATTATCATTAACAAATATTGTGTAAATAGCATGTTATAATCATAGTAACTATTATTAATAATATTATTGTTACTTGTTAAATATTAAATATAGTTATATGAGGTGAATGAGTGGATTGTGTTTCATATTTAATTGAATCCAATTGAGGCAAAAAAGTATGGCTGAAAAGTCCATAAACCCTTATTGGCTCATGGATACACGCTATGTTTTGATGTTAAAAATCATGCGACAGGCTGCAATGTCTGTAAGAGCGAGAATTCTATCAATTCATTAGCAGATGGAGAGAGATGAGCAAAAAACAAACACAAAAACACACTGAAAACAAAAATAGAGCTGAGCTGAATGATAAAATAAATAAATAAGCGCCATTATAATGTGGCTTTTATATATGAGCTCTATTAAATAGTGTATACACTTCAGTTGTATAAATTACTTACTAATAAATATGTTAGAGGATTTATAAGTATGTCGCTTTCAATGCCTTATTTACCGATATTTATTTAAATTTTTGCATCTTATGCTTACAACACACCTCTACACACCTAGAAAATTGCATAATTCAACCTATTGATAAAACAGTGCTTAAACTGATTAGTACGACTTCTGGGCTAATGTACGTTCATTTTCCGTGTATTTGTGTGTATGCTGTTCGCAGACACATAAACACATTCACATTACATTAGGTAGATATTTATATAGCGCCCTACACCTAGAGGGTCTCTAGGGCGCTGAACACACACACACACGCACACACATATATCACACAATATATATAGAGTATATCATTTTTCTTCTTGGTCATATATATATATATATATATATATATATATATATATATATAGCATCGCAGAATGAGACATGAAAAATTACACATTTCACACGCAGACAAATGTACATAAGCACACACGTACACACACACACACACACACACACACACACACACACACACACACACACACACACACACACACACACACACACACACACACACACACACACACACACACACACACACACACACAAATGGAAGTAGACATGCATCTCGTCAATTGTGTATTTGTGTGTGTGTGTGTGTGCGTGTGTGTGTCAGAGAGAATGTATGTGTGTGTGTGTGTGTGTGTGTGTGTGTGTGTGTGTGTGTGTGTGTGTGTGTGTGTGTGTGTGTGTGTGTGTGTGTGTGTGTGTGTGTGTGTGGTCCCACGGAAACACGGCAAAATCGGCGATTAATGTCGCTGTCATCCGAACACACACACACACACAGACACACATACACATATATGTATACTATTGTCATAGTATATCGTGCTATTTTCCGTTTTTGGCTGCGGCCACATTTTGTCGGTTGTTGCGGGTCTTTCGTTTCTGGTTATATTTGTCACAGTCAGTTAGATGCTAGTTCTTGCTGAATGTCTTGTCTTGTCGGTCACACATATTCGTCCTATTTACCAGCCGACGTTGCGTTGTGCTTTGCAGCATCAGCGATGACAACAGTTGCTTTACAACGTCTGCACTCTACATTCTCCTTTATATATATCTCCTTTCTCCTTGTGTGTTCTACGCTCTCTCTGGGGTTCTCTCTCCATTCCTTTCTTCTATACTATTCTCTCTTCTGTGTGTGCCCCCCACATCGACCGCACGCGATCTTGTGTGTGTGTGTGTGTGTGTGTGTGTGTCTGTGTGTTAATCACCTGTCATTAGTCAGCACGGTGGCTGTGCGTGTGTGTGTGTGTGTGTGTGTGTGTGTGTGTGTGTGTGTGTGTGTGTGTGTGTGTGAGAGTTCTATGTGTGTGTCTGTGTGGTCTTCTATGGTCGCTGTGTATATCCGGCACTGCGACACACATGCACACAAACACGCCGACACACACACACACACACACACACACACACACACAGACACACATGGGACAGGAAACGCCACCGCCACTACAGAAGACAAGACAAACGCACCAACACTCACACAGCGATGACTCAAAGGTCGCCGATATACGCCATGGATACCACAGAGGACGAATGCAAATAACACTAGTTGGATAGCACGCACACACACACACACACACATACGTGTGTGTGTGTGTGTTTCGCCTTGTTACCACCCATCAACAAGCATATATCACTCAAACTTGACACCTTCATCGATCACACACACACACACACAAACACACACACGTACATATATACACACATACATGCGTAGATTAACTCAATATGTCATAGGTGCGAGGAAAAGACAATATCATATA
Organism: Sacculina carcini; assembly: GCA_916048095.2. NCBI lineage: Eukaryota > Metazoa > Arthropoda > Thecostraca > Sacculinidae > Sacculina > Sacculina carcini. The sequence continues at coordinate 1,937,281 of OU696575.1, forward strand.
ACATGACAGTGATGCGTTTGTGCATTAGTGTTGTTGTTTTGCTGGAGGGATATTTGAATAGTGTTGAGGTCTGCGAGTGCTTGTTACCTCCGATAACATGTGTATCAAATTGCAACATTGTTCTCTAAATATAATACAATTCTTGGACAACATTTTTGACGATTAAACATCATTTGTTACAATTTTACTCAAATTTATTCAAACTTCGCCCGCTCGAAGGTATTCTAGACTTTGTTGCTATGTAATAACGGAGACAATTAGGGTTGGTACATGCTGATCAGATGTATTGTGTAGAACTCTGGTGTGTTATCATAGGGGAATGAAGGAATTGCTAAGTGGGGTAATATAAGGTCGGACACAAGGACAAATGTGTGTTTTTATTCATTCGAATTCGTTCATTTCCGTTTCCACTGACTTCCTGACTATTAATTTGATGGAGCAACTGAATTAATTGGCCTCTTTAGTGGAAAAAGACGAGTTGGCTCATTGAGAAGTAGGAGATATGATAGAAAATGATTCACAACACTAGAGTAGACGTACAATTTCCCACCAAGCAACGCAGATAATCTTTTGTGCTCGTTTTTGAGTCTAATTACGAATAGTTTGAATATTTCACTTGCAAACCAAGTATATAATTACCAATATATGATACCAAAATACATCTTCAATATACGACTCGGAGTTCTTGCGAAGACAATTCAGAGTTTTTGATCATATTTAAAGATCAATATTTAATGTGTATGTATGTCTGTGTGCAGTCTCGCAGTGACAGTCTGGTGTCTGTAAGCTCATCGTCGGAATCTGCGCGTGCATCGGCCGGTGGTGTGGCTGTGCGCGGCCAAATTCAACTGTCGTTGTCGATCAAGTCCGTAGCGCCATCTGGTGTCAATTTGTTCGTGCACGTTCATCAGTGTCGCGATTTGGCCGCCGTCGACTGTAAACGCCAGCGTTCAGATCCGTCAGTTTTGAACACGACAGCTACATCAAATTAGCTTTGTACTGTGTTCATTTGGAATGCAATTTTCATTTCAGTCTCTAAATGCTTTTGCTTATGCTTTTGCTTAGCAAAAGCATAAGCAAAAGCACACACACACACACACACATTTTTTGTTTTTACATTTTAGTTAGACATTTTAGTTTTTTGCTTTTTTTAGTTGTTGAGCGTATGATTTTTTCTTGCACGAATAAAGGGCAATTATGAGCTAGAGTCATAAGGTAATGATTATGCATACACCTCACGTATAAACACTACCAGCATAGAAAACAGGCTAGGTTTATAATTATTTGCCGTTTATTTTTTGCTTGCCAAAAGTTAATATCTGCCAAAAGATATATCGCTGAAATATGTTGAATACAATATGCACACACACATACATGCATACATACATACGCACACCCTTATCAGATATTTTTTGTGTAGTGCTCCTGTGAAAATAGACAAATTCACATTTAGTTTTATTTTTATATATGGGTGTGGTTGTGTGTACGTGTGTGTGTACGTGTGTGTATATATACATGTGTGTGCGTACGTGTACGTGTGTGTATGTGTGAGAGTGTGTGTGTTTGTGCGTTTGTGTGCAATCGCTGCACCCCATTGCATTCAACACAGCTTGCATGTCAATTTTTGAAATTCATTCGTTTTTTAGCTGTACGGGAAATTTTTCATTTGCTTTCCATTCGTGCACAAATATCTCATTATTTCAGCTAGTATTGTGTGCTTATTCACCGTTGAACCTTATATTATTATTATTAATATTGTTATTATTAATTCTTTTATTTTGAATATTTGATGACTGCTGAACCTGATGATCAGAGGCAAATCCAACTTGGGTAAACAAAACCATTCCAAATGGTTCCAAAACCAACAAAATGGTAAAAACAAATGAAATAAAACAAATTAAAAAACAAATTAACAAATGGTAACAAAACCATTCCAAAATGGTTCCAAATGGTTCCATTCCATTCCATTCCAAAACCATTCCATTCACAAATGCAACAGCAATTGGCAGCCCTTTCGGAATCAGTGACGCAACTCACTACTGTTGTAGCGACATTGGTGAAAAACTTCCAAGCACCATCACCTTGTGCCACACCAAATGCCGTCACCACTGAATATCAGACGGAGTCGCCGCGTGCCATCGAAACCTCATCTCAGGACAACACCAGCAAGGACACCGCTGAAGATCCCACTACCGGCTCTGCCGATGAAAACGCCAACAAAGTGAACACACCGGCTCAAAGAAATGAGTCAGGTCCCTCTGATCACTCCTATTCCACTCCCGAACCCACATCAACCATCTACACGAAAACTACCAAGACACCCAGGGTAGCATACACGCGCAAGAAAAATAGATAAACAAGGAAAAAAAACATCCAATACTCAATCACCTCTATCATCACACAAATAAATGTATACACACCTAACACAACGTCATCATCACATGCATCCATTAATCTTTCAATGGAACTGTAGGGGCTTTGACAACAAACGATCAGAGCTCCAACAACTTCTCTCTTCTACTCTTCCACACACCGTTTGTCTACAAGAAACACATCTCCTCCCAACTGACAACCTTCGCTTCATGCTCAACTGTTACCACGCACACCACTTCTATGCTGATAATGTCAGGCGTAAGGGCGGTGCCAGCGTCTTCGTTCAGTCCTCTCTTCCACATCATCGCATCACACTCACCGGACCATATCAGGCTGTAGCCGTTCAAATAACTATAAATAACAAAACAATCATTATATGCAGTTTATACATCCCACCACAACAAATTGTAGATTCTTTCTTCTTTGATTCTCTTATCCAACAATTTCTGCATCCTTTTATCCTCTGTGGCGATTTTAATGCCAAACACCCGCTCTGGGGCTCGGCCGTCTCAGACGTTCGAGGCCGCGAGCTGGTCTCCTCCATCACCAATCACACACTCAACATTCTCAACGATGGCTCACCAACCCGTCTACACGAATACAACGGCACACTCACACATCTCGATATTACACTTTGCTCCTCAATTCTAGCTCCTTTATTGCACTGGCAGTGTCACGACTCATTTCTCTCTAGTGATCACTGTCCTGTTATTACCTCTCTCCTATCACCTTGCTCAATCATACCTTCACAGCAGATCAGGTGGAAATTTGCACACGCCAACTGGACATTATTCAACAGTATATTCGCACAACAATACACTGAATCCGATTACACTACAATAGCCGTTCACATAGAAACTTCTCTTCTTCACGCTGCCACACATTCCATTCCTTCTTCTAAGACCCATCACAAAGCCCGACGTAGCTGTCCATGGTGGAACCAAGCCTGCAGAGATGCAGTGCTAAAACGCAAAAGAGCCCTGCGTTTCTTCCGGTCCCACCGCACCACATCATCTCTTGACACCTACAAGAGGGCCAAAGCAATGGCGCGCAAGACGATCCGCGCTGCCAAACGTGACAGCTGGTCTCACCTCACTCACTCTTTCACACACAGAGCACCCATATCTAAACTATGGCACATAGTCCGTTCTTTCCGCGAAATACACCGACCACCAACCTCCCCTCCAGTAACATATATAGGTAACACACTCATCACTTACCAGCCACTAGTACTCCATCAACTTGCTACACACTACTCACAAATCTCAAAAAGTTCATCCACCTCAAGTCCTCCATCCACTGTATCACCTACCACCTCTGTTACTACCGGATCCTCTATTCTTACCGCATCATCCTACAATACTCCTTTTACTATTCTAGAGCTATCTAAAGGTCTCTCTCAATGTCACTCTACATCACCTGGGCCGGATGGCATTCATTACGCCTTCTTCAAAAATTTGAACTCATCAAACAAAATTATCCTGCTGTCGTGTTTTAATCAACTTTGGATCAATGACTTCTACCCCCCATCATGGCAGCACTCCATAATTATACCCATACTCAAACCAGGAAAGTCTAAATCAGACCTGTCATCTTACCGTCCTATCCAACTCACTTCTTGCTTCTCGAAATTATTCGAAAGACTTGTCCTTCCTCGCCTCAATCATTTCGCTTCTATCACAAATCTCATTTCTCCTGAACAGACTGCCTTCACCAAAAATCGCTCCACTTCCGACAATGTCAATCTTCTAACATCACACATTCGCATCGGCTTCCAAAACAAACTTTTCACTCTGGCCGTATTCTTAGACCTATCTTCTGCTTTTGATAAAGTCTCCAAAACTGCTACTATCCATCTATTAAAATCACATGGACTACGGGGACATTTGCTGAACTTCATAAAAGGGTATCTCTCCAATAGAACTTTCCAGGTACGCACCACACAACTATCTGACACATTCTCACAAGAAAACGGAGTCGTCCAGGGAGGAGTCCTCTCACCAACCATTTTCAACATAGTTATAGATCAGGTCACTAGGAATCTTCCCTCTGACGTAAAATTCTGCACATACGCTGATGACATAGTGTTGTGGACCACTGGAGTGCACATATCCTCCATGATAAGTGTACTTCAGCTGGCCATAAACTCTGTGTCACAAAATTGCTCCCGTTTCGGTCTCCTCATTTCACCTGGGAAAACAACAGCCACTCTCTTTCGGAAAAATTGTTCTACACAACCAAACCTTCAAAATTCACTGACTCTGTCTTGCCACCCCATTAAATTCCAAAAATACACCAAATTCTTGGGGATTATCCTTGATCCACAACTCTCTTTTCGATCCCATATCCAGCATATAAAATCCCGGGTCTTACAGCGCATCAGCATTATCAAATGTCTATCACATCCAGTTTATGGCACAAATCACAAAATTCTCATCAAACTATATTATACATTAATCCGCCCAATATTAGAGTACTGCTCCAACGTCTTTATTTTCTCTCCTAATTCTACATTAGTCAATCTCGATGTTTTACAAAATTCCTGTCTTCGTCTGGCGACTGGCGCTCTACGTTCCTCCCCTATACAAAAACTACACGTGGAGCTCGGTGTCACTTCTCTTCATTCTCGCAGATTACAACAAATTATCAAATATTGTTTGAAAATTCTGGCAGATCCTGACCATCCATGTTCTCACATTCTTCTCAGTCTCCAAAATTTCGACAACTTTCGGCCGGCTCTTGTTAACCGGTTATGTGGGTTCAGCTTAGGACTGGCCTACAGAACCGCATGCAAGCTTCTAAATTTCTACCCGAATTCACTCGTTTTACATCCAAATTTACCGCTCAATTACACTCCACCTCGTATGCATTACCTTATTCACAACACACAATCTGCAATTCCAACCGAAATTCTGCAAAATTACTGTGAATTCAAATCATCTCATTCTGATTCTACGTTCATATTCACCGACGGCTCGGTGCAGTCCAACCTGTCGGCCTGTGCTGCAGTTGTACCTTGCCGTTCCATCGAAATTTCTCACCGTCTCCCAGACCACACTACTATTTTCACTGCTGAACAGTTTGCCATATATCAGGCCCTCGAAATTGTCCAAACTGAAAAATTCAACCGTTCAGTCATTGTCTCTGACTCGCAAACAGCAATTAAATCTCTTATAAATCCTCACAACGCTCTATCAATTAAATCGGCTACTCTTTACACTGATTTGGTATCCCAATTTGACATCTCCTTCCTATGGGTCCCCAGTCACTCCGGTATCACTGGCAACGACCTGGCCGACTCCGTTGCCAAACAGGCTTTACAACACACACACATCACCTATCCTCCTCTATCCCCATCCGATCTCATGAATTATCTTTCTCACCGCGTCTCCTCCTACTGTCTTGATACCATGCCTTATCCATCAGCACCTTTCTCTCATCAGTCTAGGCATTACATCACACGCGGCCACAAAGATCCTCCGTGTCACCGCCGACTACATACAGCCCTCACCAGACTCCGCATCGGGCACACTCTTCTCACACACAGCCACATCTTTCGACACAATCCTCCTGCACTATGCGCCATATGCAGCACCACGCTCGACATACAACACGTTCTGCTCCACTGTCCCAAATACAGAACTCAACGTCACCTCCTATTACACAGCTTTCCGCAAAATACATCCATATCTCTGGATCTACTTCTGTACAACCCTAGATATGTTCCTCACACCTTGAAGTTCTTGACAGACACAGGACTCACAAATCAAATATGATTACTTCAGAAAATTGTCATCACTGCAAATTGTCTACAATAAGTAATATATCACTTTCTCTGATTTATTTTCCTATGCTTCTTTCTTGATTGAAAAAAAAAAAATCACAAAAAACAAAAAAAAAACAACAAAAAAAAAACGCCGTTGCGTCATGTATCTGTTTTTATTTCTCACTATGAACTCAATTCAACTATATCTTCATTTCAACTAATATCTAGTATCTGTACACATAAGGATAATCGTATTACTGCTCTAGATATTCCCTCTAACTTGAGTTATTTTTATAGCTTTAGGTTAAGGCAACACGAGTAGCATGCATCTATGATGCTTGTGTAACAAAAGAGTTGCATTGTGTGATCCCTGCATCTGAGCCTAACCTGTGCTATATGCAGTAACCAATAACAACAACAACAACAACAACAACAACCATTCCCATTTTCCTAGCGGGTTCTACTTATCGGTACTCCAACATGGGGCTATTAGGTATATATATATATATATTTGTATATTAATTAAACACCAATTTTCTGTTTGATCTGTGCAACAGTTATGTCAAAGTGTACCTGCTTCCCGATCGTTCAAAGAGCGGCAAACGCAAGACCAAGACCAGAAAACACACACTGTCACCGGTCTTTGACGAAGTACTCAAGGTTTGTACGTCTTCTCGTGTGTCTGTGTGTGTATGTGTGTGTGTGTATACTCACCTAATTATGCCTAGCTGTATGTGAGCTAGGCTAGGAATGTCCTACCTTCATATATCCGTATGTCTATCTCTCTTTTATTTGAATTCATACTGACAGTCTTCATAGAACTTCATAATTTATGCTGATCAAGACTGTGTATGTACGCAGTGCTCTCTAACCTGTTTTCTCTGATTTCACAGTTCTTAGCGTGCATTCTCTTCAGTTTTCACAACAGCACTGATTAATCCAGTAAATTCACTTCAAATACTCCCAATTAATCATCAGAAAGCCACTATGGAAAAAATCAACTAATTCATATTAATAAAACACACAGTTGTCCTACTTATAACAGACTTTTAATTCTTCACATGACAATCTTAAATTCCCCACCAGTGGAGAATTTACCTTAGATTACAGATAATACATCAATTATAAATGAAATTATCCTTCTTGAGACTTCTTCTTCATCTAGTATTTTTCAATTATTCACCATATCTTTTGCTGTTCATCTCTTCCCGTATGACCCACTAAATTCTAATGCTATTTTTGCTACTATATCACATGTTTTACATCGTTATTAAATAATATATTGTCATTCTTTTTTCTGCCTCATGTGTGTGTGTGTGTGAGTGTATGTATGTGTTTGTGGGTGTGTTTTGTCTGCATTGACAAGAACATGTTAGCACATCGTAAAACATGCTCAACAAACTCGTAAGCGCGCTCTCCAGACGAGCTTATTCGGTTTACGCTGGCACTTTGGGCGTTTATGGACCGACATTTGCATATGCGCTGGTAGATTGCTTTGACACGCGTGTTGTCCCAGTAGAGGGATGGTCACATGTTTGTCGGAAACAAATTCTGCCGCTGGCGAGAAGTAATTTTGCTTCAACTGGCTGTTAATTCGCTATGCAAAGCTTCTTTACGGCATAATCCGCTCTCGGAGCATACGAATGTGTTGAGTCAATCAAAGTTGGCAGGTATATTTTGGTCGCTTCCGGTACATGGGGTCACCGCAGGGTGGTAATAGTGCACTTGCAATCTTTCCATGCCAATGAATTTGCCTGTACTCAATAATAATAATTATTATTATTATAATAATAACAGTGACTTTCGCCAAATACTACGCGATCAAAAATGGATTCGACACAAAATTATACAAAAACTCTGGTTGCTTGCGCAAGACTGTAAATATAAGTCCACAAATATAAGCGAGTGTGTGTATGTGCGTGTTTGTATGTGTGTGTGTGTGTGTGTGTGTGTAAAAACGGGTATATAAACGATAAGAGATATAATTTCTAGTATTTTACCGTGGTGTTTATACACTTGACTAGCTACGTTTTTGGTTTTTGCGGTGTTTTGGTGGTATTTGATTGAATTGGTATTGGACAATTAGTAGGCAGCTCAATCAGTTGTACTCAAATATCATGCTAACATTATTATATATTTTTTCATTCATTATTGCCTATTTTCCATATTACCAGCTTAAACAATGAAGTAATGGTAGTTATGTATCAAGTGCGTTCATTTTGTACATCGGTCTGTTTATCAGTTTGGCGTGGACGAGAGTTGTGTGGACGACGGTGTGCGTAGCGTGTGGCTCACCGTGTGGAACGAAGACAAGTTTGGCCGCAACGAGTTCCTCGGCCAGCTGTTGTTGCCAATCAACCGGCAGCTGTTGAATCAGCTGGCCACACCGAGCTGGTACCAGCTGCTACAACGGGTCAGCTGTCATCCCGTCCTCTCTCGCTTTCTTTCCTGGTCTCTCTCTCTCTCTCTCTCTGTGTCCAATTACAGAGTCTCTCCTGGGGCTTGTGTGGTTCACAATACGAAAATAGTTCATTGATATGCAGCTTAGCAAGGCCGATGCACGGTCTTATTTCACCTCGAAGGCAATGATTTCGGACCTCATTATAGATACAATACTATTAAACATTGGTCCGACTTTGGGAACATGCAATTACAATAAATCCCTCGATCTCTTGGGGACTTACTGTATTTTTTGCGCTACTTTATGACAATTTTTACATCATGCATGAAGCAACGGAGCCCCTCAACACTCGGGGTCCCCTGGCCGGGGGGATTTGGGGGTTGTTGCTACAGCTCTGCAGTGTTATCGAGCAATAAACATCCAGGGACTATTGCTGTTCTTTGTTCTGCCAATGTATCATTTGTTATTGCTCTATTTTTTGCTCGATTTTTTGCCCGATTTTTTTTTCTTCACGCTGAATTGCTGGATATTCGCCGAAATATTTAATTTCATCGGAATAGCTCTCTTGAGCTGGTTTAATATCGACTGTTTTGCTACAATCACGGCTCTTGTAAGCCACTCGGCCGTTCTTGAGGGAATTCATTAAATACAATTGAAAATTGAATTAATTATTTGAATTTGTAATTGAAATTGCGTTCATCGTTGTGTGAAAATGGTTATTCGTAATTAATTCCGTCGACTTTGAAAGCGGCTTTGTTCAAAAGTGATAAACTTCAAAGTTAAGGTAATTGATTAATTGAATGATTAGCGTCTTTGTTTTATGGAATTCTTGAGCTTACCAACATCAATTATCAATTTTTCAATCGACTAAGGATTCCTTATCCGGGACCAATTCATCAAAGATATAATTTATGAGCATATATCAGACAATTTTGCCGGTTTAATTTTGTTATTAAAATATTCATCAATTTAATAAGCTCTGAGTGTTTTCAATTGTGTAATGTCTTTCACTCGATAGCTTGTAAATGTTTGCCATGAAGCTGGTTCAATTTGGTGTATATCAGTGGTCTGCAACTTTTTTACTTGGATCCCCAACTTTTTGATGAGCCAATATTGCATTTTCCACAACAGCTCTGGGATTTCCAATACTCTCAGTTGTTTCGCCCAATTAAATGTCTGGAAATCACAAGAAGCAAATATATACGAATTATGATTAATAAAAACAAATATTTGTCCTTCTGTCGGTGTTTGAATCCCCACTTGGCAGCCCTTCTATTCCCCACCAGTGAGAAATTCTCATCTTCATAACATACTTCCTTTTCTGACAACTTTACTCTTCTCGATCACACCATGCTGATTTGGCAACTCTATATGGCTAATTCTTCAGCACTCGCCTGGCATCACTGCACGACTGGTCTGCTTACTTCGAGAAGAGGTCACCTAGCCATATCCCACTGTCTATTACCAATACACGGGCTAATTCCCTGGGCACTAGCACTGTGTCATGTGTGTGTGCTTTTTTGCCTGTGATTCTGATTGTACGTGACACTTGCACATGCGTATGCGTATGTGTGTGTGTGTGTGTGTGTGTGTGTATGTATGTGTGGTCAATGTAATTAGGTGGACGTCTTTCCTGCAATGACTTGCCTTATCACACATACATCTGACATCTGTCTTTATGCATACAATAGGATTATTTACGATGTGTCAAGGCCGTTTTTTTTCGCTAGGCGTCTGAGTGCCGAAATATGATTGCCAATTTGCCGATATGATCTTCTCATTCACTTCATTATTGTCAATTAACTATAGAATTATTGGTCCAGCCACTATCGACAGGTAATGTGCGCATGCCTGGTTTGATCTGGCGATTTGCGTCTTCTAATTAAGTGGCCACACTGCCTTTTCCTCGGATCACGTCTAATTGGCCTAGGGAGGCGTACTTTATAATTAGGCGATACGTAAAGCAATTGCGTTGTAATTGGAGGTTGTTGCCTACACAAGAACAGACCAGGAACTATCCCGTTCTCTTTAGTCACTAATTTATTTATGCTTGTTTGTGTTCGTGCCTTGAAATTCCTTCATAACAAACTTCTCCAGAACACGTATGAGCAGCGACCGATTTTCAATGATGGAATTTCATCGAAATTTGGTTTCAATTTTGACATTATATTGCATTTGCGAGTCTCTCTAAGGATATCATTTTTGCTTCAAAGTGCCGATTTCTCAGGATTTAGCTATGCTCGGACAAAGTATAACTTGAAATGACAAAATTACAACCGAAATATACTTTCAGAAGTGCAATTTCTCCTACAAAATCATCGGGCTTGTTTCTTGCCGTTTTTCTACAACATCCCGAACAGGCAGTCTGCATGGTATGCCTATTATAGAGCATTGTGACCTAACAAACAATCGCTTGTGACATTAGAGGCAAGAAGATAGTTTCTATGAACGTTTGTACAGGGGTCCGTAAACTTTTTTCTCACTGATTCTCCACTTCTCAATAGGAGCCCACTAAATCCAATACAAAAATCCAATAAAGTCAATTGTCCACCAAATCAAATGTCAACAAATCACTAGAATCGAAAATAGACGAATTCGGATCATTGGCCGCCAGTGAGGAATTCTCCACAGGTTAAGAACCAACTGTCTAAGATGTAATGACTGCCCTGGTAAGCCCTGGTAACGCTCCGTCATACGTATTTGTGCTAAATGCAGATTTGTCATGAAACGTGACTAATTAAGAGTAGTTAATTGATGGTTTGAGAATAACCTACTTTATAATTCCTAATTGTCACCATCGTACAATTGGCATAATGCCGATATATCACCAGCTGAAAGCAGAGACAAATACACACACAAGACAATGGCTTGAGGAATGTAAACAGCAGACAGCGGAACAAATGGGAATCATTTGTACCAGCCAAATTACTCGACTAAATTGAAACGACTGTACGAAACAACACCTCTAACAAAACAAATTTATCACTGTTGCAATCTTCACAGTTGTGCATTGAAAAATTATCAACCTCACAGAATATCACAATATTGTACAAAATATCTTGGGTGAAGGGCATTATAACTCCAAAAATCAACCTTAATTTGAGTTTTAGTGAATTTAGTGAATTTTAGTGTTTCAGTTTCATTGCTGAGGTAACTGAGATGTTACTGCATAATGGGGTTGTTCGTCTTCTTGGACAACAGTCGCCCACGCAATGCCACTGACGCTCTCATTTCATTGATGGCTTTACAAATGGCTTCCCACGCCCACACACTTACGGACACACATACACGCACGCATACTCAGTCTCAAATTCAACTGTGCCAAAATTTTTATTGATACAGTCTTGTCAGTGTTTGCCTGCCGTCATTTTTTATTGCCGCTAATGGTTGTCGAGACCATATTTCCTCTGTGATAAGCTGATGAATGGGATTTGCAGTGTTGTACATATTCGCTACGATATCACTAGGGCTGTCAAAAAGTAACCTAAAAATCAGAAAAAAGTAACTTTATTTTCGAGAAAAAGTAACCTATAAAAGTAACCTAAAAATAACCTGAGTTTTATAGTTATTATCACTTTTGTATCGTTTTATCACATGTTTATCACGCCTTTGCTGATTAGTGCGGTATGTGAAATACACGGTTTGTTTGTTGTTTGTTTGTGAACATATAAAGTAACCTAATAAACAATAAAAAGGTAACCTAAAAAATCCTCCTTCAAAAAAGGTCAATTTCTGTTTGCAGTTCTGAAGGAATAAAATACACCAGTCCTTCTTTTTTATCATCTTTCCGAGTTGGTACGACTTTTCCACCCTCTCCGATCTGGTACCATTTTTACAACAAACAACCAAAAGTGACTTAACATAATTTAGCTAACATCGAAAAAAGGAGCATAACCATCAAAATATAATCTTAAGTGGAAAGCTCATACAAATGCGAAATACACTAATTGCAAATGTAAATATTTTTAGTAATGGTCGCAATAATGTTCTTTATATTTTTTCATTGGAACTTTTTATCAAATAGCACGTACTACAGTAGCGTAAACACTGCATGTGTGAATGCCCCCCGTCCTCCCAAATGTCAAACGTGGGATAATGGCGCTATCTCACGCCCTGAAAATCATGTGCTAATTCCTGGTCAAGTAAATACGTACTGTCAAGTGCTACAGTGCAGTATCTGGTATAGAGAGCTCACACATCGTACTATACCACGCTCCAAACATCTCACGACACCCTCCGGTTCGTGGACATTTCCTAAAATGGAATTACACTATCCTGCGTACCCAAAAACGTATAAATATCGAGTAGCACGGATATTAAGATGAATATCAATTGCTAAATCCTAACAGCAGAAATGTTGACATTTCTTGAACTTCAGACCTAATATCCCATCTCTTTTCCTATTTCATCCTCATATATACCGTTTTTGTGCCTCTTATCTGGAAAAAGTCACCAAACTTCGTGGTAAACTTACCTAATAAGAAGAAAAATAACAAAAGGTAACCTGACGATAAAGAAGTAACCTTAAAAGCAAAAAAGTAACCTAACGATGAAAAAGTAACTTTTGGTAACCTAATAACTTTTTAAATAATTATCGTACACAACTTTTGCATTCAGTTTTAGGTAGCTTATGAAAAAGTGACCTTTAGGTGAAAAAGTAACTTTATTAACTTTTGACAGCCCTAGATATCACATATGAGCGAATGGACAGTGGCAGTCAGAATTTTTCGATCTCATCAGTCTAATATCAATTCACGAGATAAAAAGGGAATTGCACCAACGCTTTTAACTGCACGATTGTCAATTATCATGCATCTTGCTCAACAACAGACAGAGATGAATAGAGAGAGGAGCTATAACTCCGGAATGTTATGCTTGCAGCACACTCTTGCATGACATAGGCCTCCGTTTCGGTCATCGACAGTCTAAAGTGCTATTTGCAGTTCGCGTTGATTGTGTTTGCTTTTAGTGCTATTATAATGAGAGTTAATCAGAGAGACACAACTAATAACTCAGAATGAGAGCTTAACATACTTTCATTTAGCATAGCTGTCATTAATTAATTAGTGTTTCAGCAAAGATAATTTAGTATTTGGGATTTTGGAATTGTGGGAGTATTACGCCCACCCCCACTCTTAACTATTTCAGCCCAATGGCGCAAGATTTTGAGAAGTCTTGTTTCGTTGTCCTCGAATAATTATGTGTTATTAATTGCTTCGCACCAAACGTGCTATTATTATAAATATAAATAGTAAGTCATTTTTATAGTATTTTTTAGATGTGTCAACATTTTTTGACAGTTGTTTTTGAACTGATGTATGAACACATGCTTGTTCACACTCAATCTGAAAGCAAATATTTTTGTCCGACCCCCGGTCAAATGTTCTGGGGCAATCATCGTATATTCACTAGGGAATTGATTAAAATACGTCTTTTTCAACAGACTGTTGCAGCGAACAATGCTGGCTATAAGGGAAGACCAAATCGTGTTGCCCACCACTGATAACATTGTTTCTATTGGGGTTTTCCCACTGGGGAAATCCACATCCAGTGGTGAACATTTGCTGGGAAAACACTGTTGCGGCGAACAATTACAATAAATATTAGTTTTCAATTCGCTAGAATCCCCATCGGAAAATGCACACATGGTATCATCAATTCGATTAGTGTATTTGAAAATTGGTGGGCAGGCATGTACAATGTGTCGGCGTGTACACGTGGCAGGCGTGTACACGTGGCAGGCGTGTACACGTGTACACGCTCAAGTAGGCGTGTACACGTGTACTTGAGCCGTGTACACGCAAGGGCAGGCGTGTACACGGCTCAAGTAGTTGTAAATTATTTTCAACATACAAATAATTTACAAATACCATTTTATTCTCGTGTCTCGTGTAATAGTTTTTTACTTCAATAGCGTTTTCATTTTTCCAGTGTCATTTTGAAATAATTATTTATTTTCCTAAAAGTTTAATCTGGTTGCAATCACTCGGTTCAATTAGGTCAGTCTGCAAAGCTAAACTTTTTATATCCTGTCAATGTCTAGCTATACTCAGCCTATCTCTATGTTCTCTTTCGTTTCTTTCTTGACTTAATTTCTCCGATTTCATTGTTTATATATATGTGTGTGTGTTTGTGTATGTGTGTGTGTGTGTATGCAGACTGATCTTGATGAGAATTGTGCGCCCAATCGTGGACAAATTGTGTTGGCTCTCAAATTGTTGCCGGCCGCGAGTCAACGCCCGTCAACCTCCGTCACTACCGCCACAGCTTCTCACAAAAGCAGCTCGGCATCGACAGTGACAGGAGGCAGCTTGCACGTGATAGTCAAGGAGGCCAAGCAGCTGGTGGCTTGTCGAGCCAGCGGGCAGCTCGATCCCTTCTGCAAGTGGTGGGTGTGACAATATCCACATTGAAACATCAAGGCAGTAGGAGGCCATCCACTTGTTCTTCTTTGACTCCGGTGAGAAGGAAGCAAGTGTAATTCAAGGGAGGTGCCAACTTTGCTGGATTGTCGTTCTCCCTCTTGGATATGGCACGAAGTTGAAGGGAAAAGCACAGGAGAGGGAAAAGAGGTCCATTTTTTGTTTGGCTTTCACGACACGCAGCGGGTATGGCGGCAGTATTCTTATCCCCTGACCGCAGAGGTGAAAGCCATTTGTAGTTACTATGTTCAGTGGTACCTAGGTGGTACTCTGTAGACATAAGTGGAGGTGTTGATGAACAAATCCGAGGTCAGGATTAGAGCTGCAACTCTCTGATACACGAGACTTCAGCACCCAAACCTTTGAGCTACTCGCTTCATCACTGAAACTCTTATATCTTATCTTAGTTTTTCAATGGTCGGTTCAGTGGTTACTGCTGGTCTGGTATATATTTCGAGTATTTTATTTGCATAAAGTCTGCTACCTAAATCAATTAACTTGGTATGTATGACGTGTAAGTTTACTGTGTGTAATTAGAAATTCATACAAGACCGGCTGGGAATGTTGAATGTGATGTTGTAATGTGTTTAACTAGCGAACTTTCCAACCAAGATTGCCGGGTATTCTATGTAACTTGAGACATTAGCTGTGATCTATTCATTTACGACAAAGTTGATGAGCTTTTATAATGAAACATAACTTTGCGAATCCAATTAGGTTATGTGCAGCTGCTATGGCGGTGGTCAAATAACCTGTTTGTCTTGCAAAATTAATTGAATCTCAGCAACTGTTGCCAGTTGCCCTTTTTCACTGAGATCCCGTTGTTGCAAAGTTGGCATCATTAGAACCGTGATATCATCAAAACGGGTGGTGTATGAAACCGACAGATATGTGACGAGAAATCAATGAATCTACAACTTAGCAATATCTTAATCAACACAGTCAAATGTACTGTAGATATGCCGCCTTAGGGGAGTATTAAGTGCTGAATGTGTTCTATATAATGAACAGTGGTCGCAACCTGTGGAAAGTTCCCCACTGGTGGAAATGTAGGAGTTACCAAGTTGGGAATTTCAGGTCGTACATGAGGATAAATGTGAATTTGTTTATTTTCGAGTGACTAGTGACTACATGATATTTAATTTACTTGAACAAAGAAATTTATTGGATTTCTCAGTGCTGTTGTGGAAATTGACGAGTTGAATCAATAAGAAGTGGGCAATCAGAGAAAAAAAAATTACGGATCACAGATATACAACATTTCCACTAGTATTTGCACGTTTTGCACTGAAATATTTGGCCATTCTGAGATGTCGTGCTTCTTCACTCTATCATTCAGTTTCCTGCTACCGGACCGACGGATTAGCAAGCAGAAAACGGTCGTGCAGCGTCGTACCTCGTCGCCTCAATGGGGCACCACTTTTGTCTACAACGACGTCACTGCCGAACAACTGGAGCGAAGGTCGCTTGAGTTGGCCGTGTGTGATCATCAGCTGACGGGCAGCGAGCTGCTTGGCGGTGTCAGACTCAATTTGGGCGTCTCTACTGGTGAGCCAAGCTTGGACCAATTTATTATTATTGGTATTATTATTAATTACTGGCGAGTCCAGTCACATGGGATTAGTACAAGCACTATTACCACCCTGCAGTGGTCCTACGTACCAGAAACACACAAAAGATGTAGATAGTGTGAGAAAAACGAGCTAAGTTATTATGTGAGCTCAAGCACAGCCCAAGTGAATCTCAAAAACACAACCAGAAAGCATATATATAGAAGGCAAACACATTAACACACAGTTGAAAGCATTCACAAATGATTCACATGGTGAAATTTATGAGCAAAACAACAGCCATAACAACAACTATACATATATTTCATGCAGCACTCAAATGATAAACACGAACGAAAACGTTAACAATAAATCAGTGGTTCTCAAACTTTTCGGTGTTGGCACTGTTTTCAAATCAGCAGCCAGTTGTCGCACCCCTGAATCTTTGATAGCTACATGAAAAATATAAATATATAAACGACGTAATATTGGAACTTTTTTTCAAACAATATTCATTCTTACATCTTGAAGCTCCTTTCGTTTAAGTTTCCTTGAAGTTTCCTTCCAGGAAGTATATGAAGTATAGGTAGAGCATATATGTTCATTAATTTTCCACAGGAATCCTCGCACCCCATTGGAGCCAGGCAGGCAGGAGTTTAACCTAACCTAACCTAACCTAACCTAACCTACAGCAAAAGTAGTTATGCATTACAGGCACATGATATTATGTTAAAAAGAAAAATATAGATAGAGATGGAGAAAGTGTATGTGCATAACAGTGCTAGGTTGGCGTTATTGTTCCTGACTTGACATCTTTTTCATTTCTCACCAGTCGGATATTCTCCAGAGGTTCGGTACCGCAGTTTAAGCGCAACACACACACACACACACACACACACACACACACACACACATTCACACACACACACACACACACACACGCACGCAACCAGACATTGGTGTACATACATTGTTATGTCCTGAACAACTGATGTGGCTCTTTCCATACATAGTTTTCACTTGCCACTTGCTTAGTCAGGTGTTTGGTGTTGTGTGTGCTGTGTGTATTGAGTGTGTGTGTATGTGTGTTTGTGTGTGTGTATCAATTATTCAATAGCTTTTCGCTGAGTCTACACTTTGCTGAGCCCAGCAGCTAGCAGCTAGTGCTCATTTTTTTGTCGCGCAACTTAAACTTGCACATTACCGTC
>OU696575.1:1960000-2017500 GCA_916048095.2 Sacculina carcini
TATGTGTGTGTGTTTGTGTGTGTGTGTGTTGGTGTGTTTTTCTCTGTGAATTGTCGCGTGTCTGTGATAGTAGCTATAACGTCCCAGATAATGAGTACTTATAGTGACAAATAACCGAGTATTTGTACCGGCGATTGTATACACGTATTCACAAGTACTCATTCACTAAGATGCTGTATTTCCTTGTGACTCATCTTCGCTAAATATTTTCCCATGGATATTTCTAGGAGTAATCGGTGTGTGTGTGTGTGTGTGTGTGTGTGTGTTGTTTTGGTGTTGTGATTCCGTCGTGTAATGTTCGATGTTCTTTGCTGTATGGATTCAATGTCAATGTGTCCGTATGCATGTTGCATGTACCACTCTCAAACATATTTGTATGCCCCGAACGACTCAACTCGTCGGGGCTTGTCGTACTTAATTTATGTAATACACCACCACGCTATGCTTTCGAGTCGATTCAAGACCGGCTACGGGTTAATTCTAATCCCTCAAAGATGTCAGACAGTAATTCAAGCATAAATGCATGCATTTTCAGACAGTCGATTATTGTTGGCTCTTGGGGTAGTGGTACAGTAATCCCGTCTAATGTTCGGCATGGGTCTCGTGTTCAAATCTAGCCGAAGAGAAGCTCATATGGCTTCACAAGCTTACATAAACTTCTGTCATTTCCTTGCAATAAATGTGCAAGGTTTTCTTAACACGAAATTAAAAATTAATACCAACTTTAATTAACTTTAATTAATAATTAAAGTTAATACCAGTACTTATGTGTTAGACCAGTGTTTCTCAACGTGGGTCATATGGCCCTCATGGGGACCATGGGATTCTTTTGAGGGGCCCCAGGACCGAAATTAAAAAAATGGGGCCACAATATTTTCTCATCATCCACGAAAGATATATGACAATATATGTGTATATGGGGCCACAAATATGTCTAGGGGTGCCAAGGACTGTTTTGAGAGACCTCGCTGGACTCGCATTGTGTTGAAGGGGACCATGGCAAGAAATTGGCTGAGAAACACTGTGTTAGGCACCGGAAAGCGATGGTTTCCAATGGGAAATTTCAGGTCCTGTGAGAAACCAGTAAACCGCCGTAATTTAGCCTAATCTACCCTATTCCAGTCGTTCTTGACCTTTTTTCTCTGATTCCCCACGTCTTAATGAGCCGTCTCTTCATTTCCCACAACAGCGCTGATAAATTCAATAAATTCAGCTGTTACATGTAAATGTCAAGAGGTCATCAGAAACAAAAATAAACGAATTCGAATTGATAAAAACACACATTTGTCCTGTTCTGACCGACCTTAAGCTTGCCACTTGGCAGCTCTTCCAATCCAGTGGGGAATTTCACGCATGTTAACAATCACTGCTCTATATCCACGAGTACTTGTCTCGTCTTCTCATTTGGTTTAGCATGCAACCGAAAAGTGCGTCCTCTATATGCAGACGTTAGTGAAATAATCTGTACAGGCAATGCGCGTGTATCGTATATGTAGCAGAATATTTGAGGCGGATGATGGCTCTTTTATATATTGTAGCAGTAAACTATCTTGGTAAGCGAAGAAAATAATTTGGAAACACTAAAATTAAATTATATGAAGTGAAATAAAATATTATGCTGCTCTAAATATTTTCAATAAAATGAAAAACAAAAGTAAGCATAGAGTAAAAAAAGTTTTGGACAAAAATTGATTAAATTAAATCATATACACATGCAGAATATTAATACTAAGAACCGCAAATATCATGAATTAAAAACGGAAATTAAACTTGAGATAAATAAAAATGTATGTTAAATATAAATATGCGAAATAATTGAAATATAAATGGATTGTAATAATATATAAAACTTTCATATTCAACCTTCCACAAACTCAACTAAACTGGCAGCCCAGCCCAGCTGGAAACTGGACAGTGACTTCTCTGCTTCAATGAGAGATTTTTGGTGAGGGCGTCGGTGTTTTGTTGCTGTGTTTGTCGTTAGTTATTAAGTATATATCCAGTTGAATTTTCCAATGTTTTGCGCCAATACTACGCAAAATTTGTCTGGAGTGACTTGATTGGAGTATTGGTGTTTATGTTGTCTTTAAGCGGGCTGCATGTGTTATTGATCCTGCCAACGTTTATGGGTGCGCCCTTTCTGTATCCTGGTATGCCTATCTTTGTGCTTAAATTAGTTTCATTGGTGAGATATTTATGAAAAGATTGATTACAGATTACAGATTGATTAATTCATGGGTTCATTTTTATTTTGAACTTATGAGTTTAATTAATCATTATAGTGTTACTATTGCAAGAAGTTTGTGATTATTTTCATTTGTGATTTGGAATTCAGCACGGATATATGTTAACGGTGTATATTTATCAAATGTTTGGACGTTTTTACAAATGTTTATGTAAACATTTCGTGAAACAATCTGTCTTAATTCATAATTGCTGGTAGGGTATTTCAGAAGTGTTTTCTATACTGTAGTATATTATTTTCAGTTCAACTGGTCCTGCTTTGGTACCGTTTTCAATATTACAATTGTGCTATGGTTGACAGTAAATCTGAGGTTGCAATTGTGAACGTGCCTTTGGCATTGGTGTACCGGAGCTTAGTTCCTAAATTATTTTGCCTGAAAGGTGTTGTATCGTTCCGCTTATACATTTTGGCAGTAAAAATTGAGCTCAGTTTCTGTCTTTTTCCGGTGATTTTCTGGCTGAAGTCTTACTTTTAATGATTCGTTTTGTTCTAGCCATGATCCCGTTTAAATGATGAACCCATTTTGTGAACACACTTATTTTTAGCGGCATTTATTTTAAGCACGAAAAATTCGGACTGCACACATTCCAGAATATTATTCGGGTACATTTTACCGAAATTTTTCTATCAGCACCTTTGTTTGAGGCTATCTCTACTTGACGCGGTGTATGAGCGTGTCATATATTTCCATACTTCTCAAAAACACAGCCGTGCAAACACCAATTCAATTTATTCAATATTTGTATACCATTAATCATGGTTTCTAGGCGCGCCTTTATGATGTGTGTGCGCATACACGTGTGTTTGTATGTGTCTGTGTGTGTATGTGTGGTTTTCAACCAAAATACTTTGTTCTGTGTGTTTCAGGTAGCGTGTTTCATTTTGTCCGTGTTTTGTGGGTGTGTTTGGAGCACACACACACACACACACACACATACAAACACATACAAACACACGCACTAGCTCAGTGTGTTCAGCATTCGCGTGGTTTATTTCGTGTCTTCTCGCTGGCACAAATACGGACATCAAATGAGTGTGTGTGTCCATGCGTTGGTCACATTGTGATTGTTGCGGTTGTGTGACCGCGTCATCGCGCCTTCACGCCTTCACACCTTCACGCCTTCACGCCTTTACGCCTTCACGCCTTTACGTCTTCACGTCTGCGCGCGCCAGTGTGTGTGTGTGTGTTTCCTACAACGTGATCGTTTCTAGTTTGTAGTTGGAGTGTAAAACACACGGGCTCGCGTGTTTACGTGCGTATGAGTGAGTGATTGTGTGCGTCTAGGCGAGTGAGTGTTTGTGCGTGTTTGTGTGTTTGTGCGTGCGTGTTGGCCAATGTGTATGTGTGCGCGTGTGACGTGCGCGTCAACAGCGTTGCGAGCGTGCGTCGGTGGCCTGTCTAGCTGACTTCGCAAGTGAATCCAACAACAGACAGACAGACAGAGACAGAGAGAGAGAAAGAGACACACACACATACAGTCTCTTTGGCCGTCAAAGTGTCCCACTTTGGCATTGCCGCGTCGCGCTATTTCAACGCACACGGCGGTGGCGGCGGCGTCGTCGGCATGCAGAGACGCGGCGACGCAGCCGCCAAGGATGCGGCGCCGACGACCGCCGGCGCGGCGTCCGGCGGAAGACGCGGCGGCGGCGGTGTGCGTTCGTCGACGGCGTCGGCAGCACAGACGGCCGGCGGGGCGGCTACGGGCGCCGCTGGTGCTGGAGGCAGCGGTTCGCATCGGCACAGCGGCGCCGGCGGCGGTTCGGGCGGCCAACAGCAACAGGCGGGTGTGTTGATGGTCGGACCGAACTTTCGTGTCGGCAAGAAAATCGGCTGTGGCAATTTCGGCGAGCTGCGGCTGGGAAAGAATATCTACAACAACGAGCATGTTGCCATCAAACTGGTGAGTGTTGGCGCGTTTATATTCATGTATGTGTGTGTGTGTGTTGGCTTCGGCGTGCCTATACAGCGGTGACA
This sequence comes from Sacculina carcini, assembly GCA_916048095.2. NCBI lineage: Eukaryota > Metazoa > Arthropoda > Thecostraca > Sacculinidae > Sacculina > Sacculina carcini. The sequence continues at coordinate 1,964,221 of OU696575.1, forward strand.
TACCAGAATCGGGCTAAATTCACGAATCTGCTGACGGATTCGATCCGTCGGTATCTTTGGTCTACAAGACGAAGCCGCTTTATCATTACACGGCTTGGTTACTCGGAGCAGCAGGGGTATGAGTTGGCGCTGATTTTTGCTGTGACAGACACAGCTGTTGTGAAATAGACAGGCATGACATATTACTATAGGCATGCTATATTATTATAACGCTCATGAAGATAGTCGATCACAACAGAAGACTTTCTGGATATAAGAGTTAAAGGCGAACGTCACTTGAACAAGGGAACTATGGTTTTTGGTTTAGTTCTCGGTGGGCACCCCGTGAAATCGGCTCCCATCTCGGAGCAGACTTTCTTAACGATGTGGCACCTAGCACGGAGGATGTGTGCGAAACTGCTTGTTATGCACGAACTGTCACTGATATGATATAGTATTCTGGACACGGGCTGTCGGTTAAATTAATTTACTCCTAGGTGACCGCACCGCCCGAGCGATAGCCACCAGGATATTGGTTCTTGTGGGCATCTTTGACAAGTATGAATATGCCCGAAACAAGGTGCAACATTAAAAGAACGATAAATGTCATTGTAAAGTGCCTTCACATGCCCAAGAGGTCTACCAAAATCCTGACGTCACAAGGTGGACCGAAACCTTGACTTATTCCAGGCTCACTGACGCTACACATCTTCGAGAACGCAGGTGGCGGGTCAGTTTGTGTGTTGAATGGTTGATCTGATACATTATATTGCAATATGATTGGATCTCTACAAACATGATTCGATTGTTTAGAACAAGGAAAGGAACAGGTCCTTACACTCTCTTCTTTATTCTTCGGAAAATTGTGTGATGGAGTAGCACACGGTCTTTCACCTGCGATCCTGAAGCGAACGCATGCGATAGCGATGTTTTTCCTCAATTATCTCGCCAATCTTCTATCATTTATTCTCTTACAGAAAGTGGAACATTCTGACATGCTTTACAAGATTGACTTCCTTGGTCTTGTGAGATTAGTGTCTCTTTGTGTTTCCTCATCTCTCTTTCTTTCTCTGTCGATCTCTTTGAATGCTTTGAAACAAGGCCTTCTGGTAATTCTTTGCAACAGCACGCCGTGGCGAAATTAGTCTGTTATGTCAGCGTCATTCATTGGCATCGTACACTCATCAGCGTGTTGTGTCAGAGCTAGTTTTGCGAGCTATCTGTACCACCTGTGGTTTCATTTAGAATTTGGTTATTTGTGTCGTATGCGCGCACGTGGTTGGTTTTTATGACATTTGGCGTCATCCAATGTGTTTGTGCCGGGGTTCTTCATAAATTGGTACATTCTTCGCACTGTGTTTTCTCCTGTGAATGGTTACATATTTCGGGTTAGTTCATGCATCATTTAGTTGATTGACCACTTGCTGGGTGGTTCATTTTTATGTGAACAGGTCATTTTTGTGTGTGTGAGCGAGATTCCTTGTGATTTTCTTGTGTTTCTCAAACTGTTTCCTGTCTTGACCCCCTTCAACACATTGCGAGTTCTTGTGGCTCCCCAGAAACAACTCTTGGTCTCCTAGAAGTCCTTGTGATCCCGTACACACACGGATCGTCGCGACACGACTTTTCCAGGCTTCACCGACAAATTGGTTCAACAAATATTGTTCGTGGTCCGTGAGAAAACATTGTGGCCCCCATTGTTTTAATTTTGTCCTATGGCCACTCAAGAAAATTACATGTCCCTCAAAGAAGCCATATGGTCACGTTGAGAAGCACTGCAGTAGACTATTGATGTATGCACCCATATATCAGATTGTGACATTCGTATTGAGTATTCGTGTATATTGATCTCTCCATGAACAAAGCATCCAAGCACAATAACAAGGAAGACATAGTACAGAAACAAACACGCACACACACACAGACGTACTCTCACATTGAGTTGAGATACCGGTTATGATGAGCGAAGACGACGTGTCGTGTATTGGTGTTTGAACCGAGAACGTAGAGGAGAACTGGTTATCGGAAAGTTTAATGATTTCTCAGAGCATCTAACTACGTTTACACAGACAATGTTGGCTATTCTGACAACTATGTACACACAGGCATATTGTCGACCGGCGTCCTTGACAAGTGGACTATTCATACAGACAGTTGGAGAATATTGTCGTCTGGAGATGACGGACAAACATGCGTTAGAGATGATTCATCTCCATGAGATGGGCGACGGGTAGTTGGTTCCACGTGGAATTCGATTCAATGTGTGATTTAGTATGTGTGTTTTGTGCTTGTGTGTGTTTGTTAGTGTGTTCACTGGGTTGCATTGGACGTTGTCCATTATGCTACTTGTGGATGTTATTTGTGGGTTGCGGTTGGAATACTGGATCGGTTTTATGGATAGTGCCTTCTATTTCCCATTGAATTGCTGGAGTACGGTCCTTTTCGTCGTTCCTGTGTTTATTTTCATGCATATACACATTGTATACCGTGTAAATGTGTGGTTCATATCATGTTCACACTTTTCTCTTCAGCTGCATGCATCAAATATTTATCGGCATTGTTATCAAGTACAGGTAAATCCAGTAGCATGGGAAGAGTGCAAGCACTATTACCACCCTGCGGTGGCCCCATGTACCGGGAAGCGCCTAAAAGATGTAGAGAGAAAGAGAGTTGGAAAAGTAAAGTTTTTAGTCAGGAAGATGAAAGCTAATGAAGCAAGAATCACAAGAGATGAAAGATGAAGGCATTCATGGGCACGAATACGCACACAATCACTAGTTGATGCTATTTCGACTTAGTACGAGGTGCTTGCCGCTTCACCTTTTCCTTCTTAACTCTTATTCACTAATGCCAGAAATGGCATCTTATTGTGCGTGAAAGTGTCAGAATTGTTAGTGGATAGTTCTATGTTTGCAAATGTATTTTTGCCTAGAGGCAAGAATACAGAAGACAAAAAGGGGATCACCTTTTAGTCGCCTCTCACGACACTTAGCGGGTACGGCGGCAGTATGCTTATCCCCTATCGCAGAGGAATTCGAATATATACTTGGGTGTAGTTTGCTTATATTCTCGCTGTTCGCTTGTCGGGTGTTCACTTCTTTGAGATGCCTGTGTTTTCCGTGTGTATATGTATGTATGTATGTGTGTTTGTATTTTGTATTGTTCGTGTTCCTGGTGGATGTGTGTGATAGCAATACTAGCGCAGATGTGTATGAACTAGTGCACGCGTGTGTGTGTGTGCGTGCGTGCGTGTGTTTGTTACACATAATTCACTTGTGTTGCGCCTGTTGTCGGTTGTTCTGGTCGGGTCGATATGTGTTGCGTCGTCGTGTCTTCACCACTGCGTTAGATCCTAAAATACACGCATCAACGCATCCCGCCGCGCCTTTCTATGTGTGCGTTGTAGGAGGGTTTCTATGTGTGCTTCAATGGAGAAGCACTATATATGTCTATAGGTTAACCATTTTGTCTGCCGAAAACACAAGCGCACACATACACCGATATACCAAGACCAATTCTGTTGCTGCGACTCCGGAAGTTTAGGAGGACTTTCATAAAGACTATTAGAGAGTTTCCATGGTTTTTTCTTTGGTTTTGCCGTTATATTCCCGCCTGGTGTTTTTGGAACGCTTTCAACACCCATGCATGGAGTGTGTATGTATGCGTGTGTGTGTGTGTGTAGGTTTATGTATGTGTGTTTGGCTACGCCCGTGTATTTGCAATCTACACACATACACACACACACACATACACACACACACACACACACACACACACACACACACACACACACACACACACATACACACACACACAGAGACACTCGGAATATTTAAGGCGTGTCGAGTTGTCTAATTCCTGCTTCATGTGAAGACCTGCAATGTACCCATGCACCTGCGAGGGAATGTCCTGCCATTGCATTCTGCACACGGTTGTTTTTTGTGTGTTGCTTTTTTACCCACACACAGACACACAGACAGACACGCCGCTGTGTACGTGCTTTCTTGCGCTGACGCACATATGCTGTTGTCTTTTCGACGTATTTTGGTGGATGAGGCTGTTCTGTTCTACGAAACGGAGCCTAAAACACACGGGTGTGTCGTTTGACACCGACACTGATGATGCATGCATTCTCACTGCACCAGAAATAATCATTTCCAAGAAGTGCTTGTTTTCGCATTCAGAGCGTGGAAACGTCGGTGGTTTTTCTGACGTTCGTTGATTCAATGACGACATAAATCCAGTGATGCTTTGTGGCGGATGCGGGCAAAGGTTTGAACCGCCGTCCTTTCACATGTGCGCTGATGTCCTGGGAACTGATTCCTCAAGGGCTCGGTAAGGCAGCTTCAGGGTTGGGTGGTTTGGTTCACCCACTCGCTTATGATTTGTGACGTCAAGCTCTGCTTGGTCATCATTGGCTGCAGCTAATCACTCCACATCGCTTGGTCTTGATATCTGTGCTGCAAGCAACTCGGTCCACTCAGTAGTAGCCTACTTGTGTGACTGTCTTGATCGTAGGTGATTTGTGATTTTTATCATATAATACTTCACAAACTCGAAGGGCTCGATGAATGCATGTGTGGAAATTGTAGGGTTCTGCAGCTCCAATAAGGTTAAGCTCAATGCGTCTTGGCTCTGATACTATGAAACACTGAGTCAGCAATTAACGGAACGGAAAATTTCATCCTTTTCATTATCAATTTTGCTGCGTTTGTATTTGTTTATCCTCTCGACCGATTTCTATTTTCATTTTGTATTCTTTACTTTTCTTTTTTGTTCGTTTTGCCGACGTACTTTTTCACATATGCCCCTCAGGGTTGCCAGTTGTCATCTCCGCAGTAACGATTGAGTTAGTTACAGAGTTGCCAACTATTGAACCGCCATAGTTTCATCAGTGATTGAAACCTTGTTACAAAGGCCGATCTGTCTGCTGTGTGATTATCGAAAAGTGTGCGTCCACGTGTATGTGTGTGTGTGTGTGTGTATGTATGTAGTTATGTGATTGACCTTCGAATACGGTGGAGTGTTACTGGGTGCGTGCACTGCGGCGTGTATGTATGCATGTGTGTATTTGTGTGTGTGTGTGTGCTCATGCGCGTAGCTCTGACGACCCATTGCATGGATGTTTGCTGATGCAACATACAGACATAATTAAATCAATTATATTGCAATATATAAATTATATAAATCAGACAAACACACGCGCACACTCTTTTGAATACAAAATCAATAACATCGATGGATTTCAATGGTGCATATTGTCGATACTGTGTGTATGTTGGACATTTGGGTCTTCTAATGTTTCGGCTTGTTATTTGCTCGGGACAGGACAATTTTTACTGAGCGACAATTTTATTGAGATTATTCAACATTGCGCGTTATCTTCGCTATTTATCTATTTATATCGTATGTGTTTGTATAAATTGAAATGGAAAAAATCAAACATGCTAATTCTTAATTAATTTCTAATTTGAGACCATTAACAAATGGAGCGTCACAAACCGGATGCAATGTAAATCTGTGTGTGTGTGTGTGTGTGTGTGTGTGTGTGTGTGTGTCGGGTGGTGCAGGAGCCAATGAAGTCGAAGGCACCACAGCTACACCTGGAGTACAGATTCTACCGTCAGCTTGGCAGTCAAGGTGAGTCAAGGTTGTGTCCACGTGTGTGTGTGTGTGTGTGTGTGTGTGTGTGTGTGTCTGTATGCATGTGTGTGTGTGTGTGTGTGTGTTTGGGCCGGTCTTGCGATTTTTCGCTTGACTTATCCGCTGTTGGATCTGGCGTGTTTTGCGCTGTACTCGAGTATGTGTTTGTATGTGTGTGTGTGTGTGTGTTAATGTTAAGGTGACCTGGCTGTCTTTTGTGTTAGTTTTTTTTCTCTTCAAGTTGGCTGACGTCATCTGTTGTTCATGACTCTGGCATGCACACACACACACACACACACACACACACACACAAATTAACACACACACATACACTGGTCTGCTGGTTGACCTGCTAGACACCATGTGCTATGTTGTGTACGTTGTTGCGATAGTTTATAAGCGTATTGTGATATGTTTGTTCAAATCAATTGACACACACACACGCACATACATACATCTCAGGTGCATGCATCCTAGTGTGTGTGTGTGTGTGCTTGTGTGGGTGTGGGTGCATGTTTACACGTGGTTTTCTGTAGCAGAACAGGGTCGCATTTCCAGTCGAATCTGTGTGTGTGTGTGTACGTGTGTATGTGTGTGTGTGTGTGTATGTGTGTATGTGTGCCACCACACAAGGACACAGTCACCCACACGTGTGTATGTGTGTGTGTATGTGTGTGTGTGTGTGTGTGCCCACCAGAGTTGAAGTACCGTGCCTTGAGAGTACCGTTCTTCGTATGCCTCGTTTTATGTTGCATGTTTCGTGTTGTCTGTCTTTACCTTTCTCAATCTATGTGTGTGTGTGTGTGTGTGTGTGAGTTTATGGATATTACATGCTGGATAAAGTCTAGACACCTGTATGTGGTGGTCTTTCTTGCGTAAGTAGGTCTAGAATGACTATTTTGTGTCAGAACGCTTGCTCCGGAATTAGTCGCCAGTTGTGTTGATATTTGTGTGTTGCACCTCTGACACGATCTCTCACACACAATCATCGTGCAACAGTTTGTATTGGTTGGCAATGTGATTGCAATCTGGCCCGTGTTTCCAGGCATGTATTGTTTATATAGGCGTATTTGGTATATATTATTTAGATAGGCGTGCATTGTTTATATACGCCTATATTGTCTGCCCCGCTGTTAGTTCAACTTGGGTCACCTGCTAACTAGCTTGCGCTAAGCTCAACCGGGTGTGTTCAAAAACGTACCAGCGTCAGGATTCGAACCGTGAACCTCTGACTCGACAGGTGTCGGTTCAAATAATGGTTTCGTATTTCAGTTGTATTTGCTGGTCAAAGTTGCTCAAACATCGTTTGACATCAAATTTCCAATTAACCTATTGTCTGTACATTCGTGCATCGTCATTGTCTGTTTGTGTGTCTGTTTGTGTGTGTGTGTGTGTGTGTGTGTGTGTGTTTGTGTGTGTGTGTGTGTGTGTGTGTGTGCGGTGAGTGTTCATTGTGTTCCACTGATGTTCTTCATGCTCCGTTTGCATTGTCTTGTCCGTTATTCCGTCCTTTCCATGTCTACCTTTCTCTACCGCTCACCGCCACACACACACATACACACACACTCATACGTGTGTGTGTGTGTTATAGTGACTTAACGTGGGCGCCCAGCGTGTAGTCGCTGACACACACAATCTTACACACACACACACACAAACACACACACACACACACACACACACACACACACACACACAGACACGATTTTCGTGGCCAAACGATCAGCTGATGCGGCGTGTGTATATGTGTGTGTGTGTGTGTGTCTTTCACAGCCTGTTCTGACATGCTTCATCGCTCGCTCTTCTTGTATTGTCTGTTTCTCTTTCCCCTCTTTCTCGATTGTTCATTCTCGATTATTTTGTCATTTCCTGTTTTGCCATATTCACATTTTTGGGCCGTCTTTTTGGTGTGGCTGAACGTTTCGTTATTCTTCCGAAATTGCGGTCGTTTTGGGCTGATGATGTTAAAGGCGGCCGATATATGTCTAGATTATCTTCGAGATATGTCTACAATTCTCACGTATACTCACTGACATTTTATACATTCTTGAATAGATTTTATAGATTCTTTCATGCTTGCGACTTTTACACATTTTTCACATGCAATAATATACTCACTGCAGCGGTACATTCCTTTAGGTTTCCTTCTAGACTTTTTCCACGGAAAAAGTATAAGGCATAGGTAAAATACATTTTTTTAACTCTTTAATTTTTTTTTAGAAACCCTCGCACCCATTTGGAACCAGATTGACACCTCTATGGGTGCGAGCGAGCGAGCAATTTCACTGTAAAATATGGGTTTTTATACATGGAATTAAGACTTTTACCACGAGTATGTAATGAGATCTGACGAAACATTTCATCAAATATCATTTGATGACTCCTCTGATGATGATGACGAATAAATGACTGGTGTTACTATGACTCACTGACTCCAGCTGATATCTCTGATAAATGTGATGAGAAATATAATTGTTTCTGTGACTAATAAGATTATTCATTACTAAAAACCTTTCTCCAGAATTGTCGCCTAAAAATTCAAGAGGTCTCCTATACATGGTAAATACTGTACCTGTACTCACGTATGTATATGCTTGTCTCTATACAATGTGAGTATGTATATTGGTATTTCATAGTGTGGTGCATTTTGCAGCATGCATGTCGATTAGTCTTTTCGGCGGAATTGGCGTGACACTGCAGTTCTGTGACAGCGCTGTACGCAATGACAATGCTTGCAATATTCAATGAGTGTGTGTGTTTTCCTATGCATTAATTGAGGTATCAGTTCCATTCATACACGCCTAGTGTATGTGTGTGTGTGTGTTTTTGACCCAGTGGCACAAATGGCCCCTACCCTACACACACACACACACACACACACACACACACACACACACACACACACACACACACACATACATCCCAGTAGCGTTACACACGCACACACACGTGTGTGTGTGCGTGTGCAATACACACACACGCACACACACGTGTGTGTGTGCGTGTGTGTGTATTGATCGTGTTCTTGGCTAGTTGGCGTACATCGAACACGGTATTATATGTGTCTGTATGTCCGTCTGTGTGTGTGTGTGTGTCAGCCTGCTTTGTAGCGATAAAATTTGTCGTATATCTGTCGTTTATTGTCTCGTCTTTCAGACTGCCTGTGTGTGTGTGTGTGTGTGTGTGTGTGTGTGTGTGTGTGTGTGTGTGTGTGTGTGTGTGTGTGTGGTTGACTTTTCCTCATCTCTTCTTTGTTCGTGTGTGTATGAGGGGTGGTGTGGGGTGTACCGATGTAGTTTTTCTGCAGACTCGCATTCAATACAAACACACACACACACACACATACACACACACACACACACACATATATATATACACACACACATACACAGGACAACAAACACACGCACAAACATTTGCCGTACTTTCATCTTTTCACACAATTTATTTGTTGTGTTTTCTTTTTCACTGGGGCGATGTTTTACATGCATGATGTGCAACTTCGGGCAATTAGCGTTGATGAGCGGAGTCCTCAAGGATTTCACTGAATACCCTACGACTTTAGGGCATCGTTTTTATATGCCCAGTTTGTTTTTTAATCGGAATGCGATAAGGAAGATGCCATCAGATATCGCGTTTTCTTCAATGGTCGTGGTGATCTAATACCTGTGTGAATTTCGTACACTTCACATTCATTCACTATTGTTCCCAATCCATAGGTCCATAGGTTCATTATGTCCATAGGCTTTTAGCAGTACGGTCCAATAATCCCACTCAAAATGTTTTCCGGTAGTATTTTTTTTCGATTGGTCTGTTTATGTTACATATACAATACGTTGACAAAAGCCGTCCTTTCGTGTCATTTACGTGTTAATATTTACGTTTTTCATCAAACTATTGCACATACTTTTTGTATACTATACTAAACTATACTTTTTGTACTTTATTAACATTGATATAATTCATACTATACTGATGTTTTTTCCTTTGGATACATATAACTTTGGTAGATTGAATTTTTCACCCTCAAATAGCTCGAGCTAATTGAGCCCACTATGGAAAACATGGAGCCGAATTTCCGATTCAAATATGGGCTTAATGGCCGGTATACCGACACGACTGCTGTCCAATCTTTTCCGCTAATGATGCCAGATATCAGTTATGGGTGTGTGTTTTCTGTGAATCTGACTCATTCTAATACATTCTACTCCTTTGGTCCAATGTTGTAGGGAGGCTCGGCTCTGGGATGTCGGCATTTTTCACGGGGTGTTATCTGGTTCTGATCTGATACTTTACGTCCAACAACTGCCGCTTAACGGCAGCTTTTTCGCCTCTAATCCTGGCTGGAATTTTGCTCATGTTTGGTCGGCGGTGCGTTTTGCTTTAAGCTAGACTTTTCTTAGGTTTGTTGGACTGTCATGTTCTGTTGAGCTCCATCGCACCAGTGTTAGGTGTGTGTGTGTGTGTGTGTTTGTGTGCGGAGTGTGCATGTATGTCGTTTTGCATAAACAGCACATTGCTATGTGTGTTTACACGCTCAATATCTGCTGTTCTGCATACAAATACTGACTGCAAATTGTCTTGTACCTGTATCAATTTGGTGCACCTGCACGCTAGTAGATCGCAATACCAACGTGAACGATAACGATGTGTTCGTTCCACACCTTGCATTCTAAAATTGAATGTATTTTGCCACAGCAAATTGTATTTTGGCAAATTGCCAACCACAGCTTTTTGTTTTTCAATCTATAGCAGTGACAACTTATTTTAGAAACCGGCTTGTTCGGGTTCTTTTTGTAAACTCCTTCAAATGTCCGGGGTTTCCAACATTTGACCTAAACAGTCAATGGAAACAGTTGACCTCTAAATAACGTCATTTTTCAATATAAAAAAGGAAGTGTTTTCTTAAGCGCGTGCATAAAAGTGTCCTCTCTTTCGAGATTCGGGATATGGTCGCCCTACTTATGGAGAACGCAGGCAGCTTTTTCGTATACGACCCAGAAACGAATCATTCCGGCTAGCTTGGGAGCGCGGTGGAGCAAACGTCTTGTTTGAGTATCATTCGGGACGTGTATAGACGCTTTGTCTGTTCATGCTTTTTGTTTTATAAACGACAGATTTTGGTGTAGGATTCGGTTAACGCATCTGCCAGATATAGGTTAACTATTGGGGTTTACAGCTGTTTGACAAGGATAAAGGTTACAAGCTTCAAGGACAGCTGCTACACGGGAAGAAGCCGAAGCTTATGAACACACAGGTGTGCCCCGTGCAGCTCGCTACCACCACAGAACCAACTCTCTCCACGCTATGGCGCCACAAGGACGGAAGACGTATTAGAGAGGGTCACCTCCCCAGAATGCATGACACAACACATGACTGATATCTGGTACCATTTGCTGGTGGGTGGACAGGGGCTGTTAGATTATAGAATTCGCCCAAATAAATTCTCCTCCACCGGGTTACGTACCACAGACATCCCGCTTGTGAGACTGGTAGTCTACCACTACACCACCGAGTCCAACAAACGGGTACGTTCCAATACTATAATTCCCTTGCAGCTATCGTGTAGAAACCGATGCAATCGCTTGTTTTCCTAGAAGCGAAGGCCGATTGTCTGTCTATCGTTTATTGATATTTGGGCGTGTACCTACCAGTATATGATGACACTCCTTCAGACTCCTCCTTGGAGAACTTTCAGCTTCTACCATATTGTACCTGTATCGTTTCTGGCAACTGAAGGCAGAAGTTTCTCTGTGATGTGTTCTTTAATTGCTTTATTTCACTGTATTAGCAAAACCAGTGGTTGTTGGCCTCTTTTTGACAGCGACCCAAAATTGTGCACGGATCAAGCATCGCCACCCAAGACTTCATAGATTTACTAATTATCTTTACAAGTAATGGAATTATGCATTAGGAAGCCGAATTGATTTGATTCATCAACCTTTAGATTACAGGACATCCTATTGTACCACTTCCAATGTGAAGCATTCCTTCTTTATATGGCTATTATGACCTTCTTTATATGACTGTATCAGTAAATGCATCACTATATACGTTCGTATTACCTTTTGTTATTGGCTGTGTGCGTGATTTGGTAATTCTGTTAATAATTGTGATGACCTTCGTATTCATTGATTCAGCTCGGCTTCGATTAGACTTGTAGTTTGTCTGTACGTGTGTGTGTGTGTGTGTGTGTGTTCGTGTGGGTGTTCAAACTCCAGCCATCCTATTGGGTGTACCTCACGAAATCGACGTGATACGGGTAGTGGTGACATTGTCTTGTGGTTCCAAGGGCGTGTCAGCTCGTGTCATTAGAGGAACCAGCACAAATTATATGAAAATCTTTATATATAAAAATATAATTTACCCATTGTTTATATGTTTCCCACTATTTTTTTACTTAATCCTCATATCTTAATGCTTAAACAGTCTGCGAATGGATATATCTAAATCTATTTTTCTAATGAAGGCATAAAGTTGGAAAGCCCAATCACGAGGTACACGCATTTGATTTGGACGAACGATGGAAGACTTTTTTCATATGGTTTTCAATAATCCAGGGGGTGTGAGAGCTGACAGCTGATTTTAAAAGACATCAAACACTGAGAAAGGTTAGGAACTCCTGTTTTCTAGTTGAAGGTCATATGTGTGGTGAGTGGTGATGACATTTCGTGTTGCTATCGTTGCTTTGGCGTGCTGGGCTCGTAGTGTGCGTGCGTGTGTGTGTGTCCGTTAATGCTACATTGACCTTTCCTAAGTGTCTTTGTCGTCTGGTTGTGCTACTGCATACCTCTTTCTATTGGGACTCTCTTCTCGATTCTGGAATCGATTCCTTTTTCATTGGTACCCTCGTTTTTTCGATTCTGTTTCTACTTTAGTTTTCATTCTTTATTTTTAGTGTCAATTCCACTTATTAATGACCTTATGACAATGTTTTCTTTATTGGCACTGGTGATCTTCTCTCAGTACTCGTTTCTCTGTTGCTACCCTGTTAAAATACTCCCAAACTCTACTCTGATTATCTACCTATAGGAATTGATAGTCTCTTCTCTGTATGTTCTCACATAAGTCTCTTATTGACCTTTTGCTCCTGCCGTTTTTATTCCTCCTTGAGGCCTTATTCTTGCAAGGCAAAATTAGTGTGTTTACATGACGCATTTTACGCTTGCAGTGTGTGTGTTTCTGTTGTTCTGTTGGTTACTTTTCATGTCGTATCGTCTGTGTTGTAAGGCGCAAATGCTCTTTCATCGTGTTAGCTTGATACATTCTCGGATGCCAATGACGCTACATTGATGGGCGCGCATATTCTATGTCGGCTTTATTCAGTCACTGCCATGCTGACGAAAGCATAGTTTCTGTTCTTGTTATGCTACATCAACTCAACCAGTGTTTATTGTCGATGTAACAGAGAGATCGTGTTATATGTCAGATCATTTGTGAACAATTGTCGATAATGCATTAGCCAATGGGATGCTGTGTAGTATCATCTCCCCATAGTAGAGTAGAGTGGTCCGCAACCTTTTCAATATGATTGCCCACTTCGTAATGAGCCAACTCTGATAAGTTCAACAACTTCAATTGTTCCACGAACCTAAATGCCATAAAACCACCAGAAACGAAATTGAACGAATTCAAACTGATAAAATCATACATTTGATCTGTTCTGTCCGATCTTTAATTCCTCATTTGACATCCCCTCCATTCCCCACCAGCCGTGAATCCAGCGAGATGACACCTCAATGGAGCAAGATCTCGTGAGTGTGTGTGTGTTTTGTAATTGAAATTTCGTCGTCTGGTTTCATTTTACACACAGGCCGTGAACTTCCTCAATATGTCCAACAGTTTTCCATAGGCATCTTGTAGTTCGCTTGTGAATTTTAGTTTTGTCATTTGTGTGTGTGTGTGTGTGTGTGTGTGTGTGTGTGTGTGTGTGTGTGTGTGTGTGTGTGTGTGTGTGTCTGTCTTTCAGCGTCGGCTTATGTCTATGTGCGTGTGTTTGCGTTGTGGCGTGTTCGCTCAGATTTATCGATAAATGAGAAATACGATGTGTGTTGATGAGAAATACGCACACACACACACACACACACACACACACACACACACACACACACACACACACAGACACACACACACATTCAGGTGTATTGTGCTGCCGATACACACTTGTATGTGTGTGAGAATGACAGCTGAGACAGTGCTTTGCTTCTAGTCCCACCCCCCGGGCCCATGTCCCAGGGCCCGCTGTTAGCTCGTGCCAATGTGGCCCTGCCGACGGCTCTGTCGTGTGCCACGTTTAATTAGAATGTTCTGCCTGTGTGTGTGTGTGTGTGTTCGCGTTCTATTCAACACTAAATTGTGTGCTCTCCCGGTAATTGCGTATGCACATTGTTTTTTCCAACAAATCGCTCATTTCCAAGTGTAGCAGTGTGGGTTGTATAATATCGCATGTGTGTGTGGAGTATTATTGTGCATATAATGAATGCATATGCTTAGTCATAGAGTGATTCTTCCAGTTAAGCGTGCGTTTTGCCGATGTCGTTATTGACACAATGTCGAAATATACAATCATACCCACACGTCAAATTGAGAAGTGTTCAGTTTTAAATTTGAATTGGCGTGATATTCGTCAGATTCAATAATCTCAGTACTTGAGTAGCTGAATGGTTTCGGCAATGTAATGCCGTTCAAGAGGCCAGCGGCTCGAATCTTGGTTCTGGTTATTTATTAATACATCCGCATGAATCGACGGCAAGTTTAATTCTGCAAATGGACCCACAGAGGGGTAATGGACATACCTCAACAGAATGGTTCACGCTTAAAGCATCAATAAATTCATCATCAAGCAAGTCTTCTTCAAACAAAGGTTATTTAATGTTTTCACATTAAGGTTAATGCTAACGGTTTGAATAAATGGAAAGCAATGAGTAGCAATACATTTCATGACACGTAACAGATTTTGCAGTCACGCAATTTATATTGTTTGTGCTCTTCAAATTTCACCTTGTTTATTCATTTGAAATAAGTCTCGAAACGAGTTTGAAATCGTCCGTTTGCTAATCACAAGTGTCGACGCTTTTTAGTCAAAACATTTTTGTGTTTGCGACTTTGAATCACGTTATCTTGTTGAATTCCGTGGTGTAGTGGTTAGGACACCGCCTCACAAGCGGGAGGTCCGTGGTTCGGAACCCGGCGGAGGATAATTTCATTGGGTGAATTCTATAATCCAACAGCCCCTGTCCACCCAGCAGTAAATGATGGTACCAGATATCAGTCATGTGTTGTGTCATGCATTCTTGGAGGTGGTCCTCTCTAATACGTCTTGCGTCCTTGTAGCGCCATAGCGTGGAGAGGGTTGGTTCTGCGGTGGCATCGAGCTGCACGGGACACACCTGTGTGTTCATACGCTTTGGCTTCTTCCATTTTAGGAGCTGTCACTTAGGCATTTAACCTTTAACGTGAATTTCGCTGGTGTTTTGGTGGTTTTTGTTTTCGACAACCGTATTTCGATTCGTTTCTCCTTATTTGGCTACTGACAACGGCTACACCATGGAAATTTGTGAATATTCAAATGTGTGTGTGTGTGTTTTTTTTTAATAGTTTGTATGCTTGTGTATGGATAAATCAATCCTTGAATGGTAAATGCTGCTTGGTCCGTTATTGGAATTCTTGCTCAGACACATATACACATACATATGCACACACATACATGTACACACACACACACACACACACATACATGCATACCTACACACAGGCTGGCTATACTTCATTGTATACGTGTCATTTGAATGAGTATGTGTGCATGTGTGTGTGTGTGTGTGCGTCTTCATGTGTATGCACTCGATACTACTTCGGCTATGATTTGATTTGCACAGAATCAATAGCGTAAGTTGCTTGTATAGTCTCAAGATACTCGAAGGTTTAATAAACACACACACATACATACACACATTTATTCACACAACGCAGGCTTTCAATAGGTAGTTTTTATTGGCTTATTTCGGCGGCTGATTTATTTTCGGGACATCAGCAGTATATTGTAATTATGTATTGTTTCTACAATGATACGTACACTCTGATACATTGTACGCTTGCTGTGGACCTTGTGTGTGTGTGTGTGTGTGTGTGTGTGTGTGTAAATGTTGGTGAATTTACCAAAGAAAATGTGAAGCAGAAAACACTTACACGCTTCGCTAAAACCATCTTTGCCCGAGGAGTTTTTTGATTAGGTAACTAAGTACTGTGTATCACTGTGTGTGTGTGTGTGTGTGTGTGTGTGTGTATTTGTTGCACTATTCAGTCGTAATTAAATCATGTTTCTCTTGGTGTTTTATCTGGCTTGAACATTGTTTGATTCATGTCATTAGCGCCTTAGAGACCTTTGGTGTGAGGCGTGAAAACTGCATTACAAATTTCCTCTGAATGTATGTGTAATTCGTGTGTGTGTGTATGTGTGTGTAGAGGGAATTCCGAAGGTGTACTATTTTGGACCGTGCGGACGGTACAATGCGCTAGTGATGGAATTGCTCGGTCCCAGCCTAGAAGATCTATTTGACATGTGCGACCGCAGGTTCACTCTGAAAACCGCCCTGCTTGTCGCCATCCAATTGGTAAGTCTGTCTGTCTGTCTGTGTACATGTGTGTGTGTGTGTGTGTGTGTGTGTGTGTGTATGTCTGAAAGACGAAGGTGTATTGGCAAGGACTTACATTGCATTCATTCATTACATCACTAAAACTTCACAACACTCAATAAGTTTGTTTCATGCTTAGCGTCCATAGGACTTCTATGGATGCTAAGTACGATGCAATATTTACAGCTAGCAAAGTTCCTGATCACCTGAATATTGTTTTGCACTGTGCAATCCCAACGTAAGCTTATTTCCAGTATGATAGGACAGGTATGATAACCAGTTCTTGTCTGAAAATCAGGTATATTTTTCGTTATCAGCAGTACTATTGTGGGAGTTTGTTCTGTTGTTTACACGATGTTGCATTTGTTGCAACAATTCTGCTCTCGCTTTGTGCAATCACCTATTTGTTTAGCACAGGAGATGAACTGTGCTCGTGCTGTCGTGTCGTCGTTGTCTCCAATCAAACTTCTAGCCGATATTCCATTAAATTCCCAGTAGTCTACCCTATCCAATCTTTCTTTCAACTTACCTGTTTGCTGCTGTTTGCTCCTACAATATCCTCTTCCAACTTATCCCAGACATCAATACACCTGTAGTGTACTCACCTGTGTACAGTAAAGTATGCTTCTCATCATCTCTGTGTAGGTATATATGTGTGTGTGTGTGTGTGTGTGTGTGTGTGTGTGTGTGTGTGCATGTTTGTAAGAACTCCTTGTGGTCTTGTTGTGGGTGTTTTCTTACCTGTGCATCACCTAAGCCGTAGTTTCGTAGCCTCGTAGGTACATAATTGTGTATCGTACATCTCGTGTGTTCGGTGTATCCGTGTGTGTTTCCGTATCATTCCTTTCCATTCCTTTGACAATGTGACAATCGAAAAAGACAATACTATGCAAAGTGGGATTATATATCATTCATCCAAAAGTACAAACACAATTGTCAGAAGCATACACACACATGATAATCAGAAATCGTTCAAGCAAAACTGCGAAATCAATCTCCTAATTTGTGTGTGTGTGTGTGTGTGTGTGTATGTGTGCTTGCCAGTTCTATGAGCCCAACTACAAGATAACCTACTACTTGCGAACCATTGGATATCCATAGCACATTATTCCTTCATCTCTCTCGCATTATTCATAGAATCATTAAGACTGATCGATGACACACACGCACAATCTGTGTGTGTGTGTGTGTGTTTGTGTGTCGGGGTGTTGAGTGCATCGTCCAGTGTTGATGTGATTTTTGGCGCCAAATTTGCCGCGCTAGCAATTAATCGGCCGTTTCCTCTCTGGCTTCGCGCCAGATTTTTGGCGCGCACATTGTGTATCTACGTATGTACGTCTGTGTCTGTGTGTGTGTGTGTGTGTCCATGTGATATAATCGTGTTTGGTTGTCGATTCCGTCATTTTTCAGGACACCGTATCGATCACACACAAACATACACACACATATATATATCATGATATTGTATATCTATATGTTTGTGTGTTTGTGTGTTGTAGCTTCATCGGATTGAGTATGTACACTCGAAGCATCTGATTTATCGTGACATCAAGCCGGAAAACTTCCTGGTCGGTCGCAGTTCGAACAAAAGAGACAAGATCATTCACATTATCGGTGAGCCTGATGCAAAATTTTCCGCAAAATTTTTTGTAATTTCTTTTGGCAAAATTATATTAAGACCTCACTCGCTTTATGTTCACTTATCAATGTAATTTGATTGTATGATTTATTTGATCTGTGACATATACTTTCATTTTTGCGTATGAAAAAATCATTTCGAGGAAAATTTTGAAATGAAATGTATATATATATGCATATTTTTCATCAGTGTATACATGTGTGTGTGTTTTGGCTAGATTTCGGTTTGGCCAAAGAGTATATTGACCCCGAGACAAATCGACACATTCCCTACCGAGAAAACAAAAGCCTCACAGGCACAGCGCGCTACATGAGCATCAACACGCACCAGGGAAAAGGTGTGTGTGTTTGTTTGTTTGTAAAGTAAAGTAAAGTAAATATATTTGCCACTCATCATAACATGAAATAAAGAAAAGAAATAAAGAAAGATAAAGCAATATATGTGGCGCATGTCCATTAAGCCGAAGCTCCTTATGGACATTTAGGATCAATATATAGATACATGAACAATTATACACACACAACACATACACGAACACTTATACACTTATACATACATACATACTTGTTTGCATAGACATCAGAGATTCATCTTCATCAATGCGATGGCTGTGTGTGTGTGTGTGTGTGTTTGTGGGTTTGTTTGTGTGTGTTTGCGTGCGTGTGTTTGTGTATCTGTATGTGTTTGTGTCCGTGTGTGTGTTAGCGTGCGTGTTTGTGTCTTTGTGTGTGTGTGTGTGTGTGTGTTTGTGGGTTTGTTTTTCTTTGTGTGTGTGTGTGTGTGTATGTGTATGTGTTTGTGTCCGTGTGTGTGTTAGCGTGCGTGTTTGTGTCTTTGTGTGTGTTTGTGTGTGTGTGTGTGTGCGAATGTGTATTCATGTCTGTATGTGTGTGTGTGTGCTCGAATGTATATTTATATCTGTTTGTGTGTATTTATGTCTGTATGTGTGTGTGTGTGTGTGTGTGTGTGTGTGTGTGCTCGAATGTATATTTATGTCTGTATGTGTGTGTGTATGTGCTCGAATGTATATGTATATCTGTATATGTGCGTGTGTGTATGTGTGTTGTAGAGCAAAGTCGACGGGACGATTTGGAAGCGCTCGGGCATATGTTTATGTACTTTTTGCGCGGCAGTCTGCCCTGGCAGGGTCTACAAGCTGATACGCTGAAGGAGCGCTATCAGAAGATTGGCGACACCAAACGCGCCACGCCCGTCGATTTTCTCTGCGAAAATTACCCTGGTAATATGCCCGGCGGCTGTGGTAATCTCGCTACCGGCTACCACTTTCCCACTTGGCACCCACCTGTTTTCTACCCATCTACCACCACTTACCATCCATATATTCCCAATTTATCAATTTATCACATATGTCCAATTTACCACTTGCTATTTTTCCCACTTACCACCTGCATCGGTTGCATTCCCATTTTCCCACGTACACATTCTGTCGGCAATTCCCATTAGAAGATTACTGCATTAATTGTGTGTATGTAGTTGTGTATACGCTATCGTATGCAGGTATTTATACCTGGTGTTGTATGTCTTTTTAGACAAGACATTGATTTTGCTACTGTATGGCTTCGCTATTATTCCCTGTTATGTCATGTGTGTCTGTTTGTATGTCTGTCTGTGTGTGTGTGAGTGTGTGTGTTCGGATATAGTTTAGCTCGGTCCTGTCTCCTTGTCCGATATCCAGATATTTATGCGGCCTCTCTCTTTGAATTTCCCTGATACTCTCACTGTACTCACTATTTGTGCACTAAAACAGTTACACACACACACACATCTACTAGCGAAGCTGAACAATTTCACATTTCACACTCCATCTGAATATACTATTTAAATCATTCAATATAGTGTCTAAATCAGCGGCTATTATCAGGGATGTTCGCACCCTAGGGGGTGCTAACTTGGCTCCTAAGGGATGCGATGATTCTTACGAAAAATTTGCGAAAAAAATTGTTCTAGCTATGTTTTCTATTTTCCCTGGAAAACCTTTCTTTAATTCTCTTAAACGTGTGTGTGTGTGTGTGTGTCTGTATGTTCAGAGGAGATGGCCACGTATTTGCGCTACGTGCGGCGGCTGGACTTTTTCGAGACGCCCGACTACGAGTATCTGCGCACCCTGTTCCTCGAGCTGTTTGAGCGCAAAGGCTATGTGGCCGACGGCGAATTCGACTGGTCGGGAAGAACATCGGTGTGTGCTTATGCCTCACTCTACTATCTGTCTAGATCAGTGGTTTCCAACCGGTGTGTGCCGTGTTCTCTCGAGGTCTTTTGAGATCTTTTGAGGGTGGCGCTAAAAACTCACGTGAAAAATTGCGTATTTGTATTATAGTATCATTTTTTGAAGAAAATTTTCATATCTATTTATAAGGTGTTGTTACACCGATGCAAAATGTCTAAATGAAATACAAATATAATATAAACAGCGGAGATTTTAAATATGTATTTCCCTATAAGGGTGCCGCGAACAAGAGAAGGTTGGGAACCACTGGACTATTCCTATCTTTTCTCTATCTATACTATTTATCTTTATCTCATCTTTTTATCTTTCTATCTATTTCTGTATTTTTCTATCTCCACTCTCTCATTATCTTTTTCTCTTCCCGTCCTCTTTTTATATCTTTCCTTTCATCCTCTGTCTGGCTCTTTTCCTCACACACACACACATACACACACACTGTTTGCTGACACACTCATTCACTGTGCAGTCCTGTTTTCCGCTCTCACTGGCAATGACTTTGCAATTGCAATTTGACTTTGCAATTTGGCGAAACATGACTTGAGGTGCATGACGCTATTTCTGTGTGTATGTATGTGTGTGTGCTTGCATGTGTGTGTTTGCATATCTGTGTGTATCTATGAATGCCTGTGTGTGTGTGTGTGTGTGTGTATGAACGTGTATGCGCTTGCATGTATGTGTATTTGTGTGTTTGCATGTGTGTGTGTATGTATTTGTGTGTGTGTGTGTGTGTGTGTGTGTGTATTTGTGACTTTATCGCAATTATCGTGCTTGTTCAGTGTCCTGAAATGATGGCCAACATGCGCGCCTTGAAGTATGCCCCTCCATCGGACCGCGTTAGAACTCGCTCTGAGAAGGTATTGTGTGTGTGTGTGTGTGTGTGTGTGTGTGTGTAGGTGTTCGTGAAGTTGTCTCTCATTCCCAAACTTGTCGATGTTTGTTTTTTCAACTTATTTTTTTCGTCCTAGTTTTTCTTTGTATTTTGTCATTTGCCTGCCTTCGTTTGCCGATTGTGTGTGTGTGTGTGTTCGTGTAGTTCGTTTTCAGGCACAGTTGCACTATTTTACCTGTAATGGTATCTTGATTTTGGCACATTCCAACATACATACACACACACACAGACACACACACACACACACACGCATGTATACTTGCACATTCACGTATCATTCGTCAATGGAACACTGCACAATCAAAAGCTTCTGTACAAATAGAGTCCATTGTTCTTCATATGATGCTTGTGGTCGCAAGTTTATCATTTTGTTGTCGAGTAGCCTTGCTCACACACACACACACACACACACACACACACACACACACACACACACACACACACACACACACACACACACACACACACACACACACATACACGTACATATACACTCAATCAGAAATGTCTGGAAGGAGAAGTTAATGATTGATCGATGATTGGTGGATTGGTCTTGAATCAACAGTCACCAATCACACTACGACGACTACACTACACTGTACAGACACTTGCGTTGTTTCTACTCTAACTCTCTTGTGTGTGTGTGTGTGTTTGTATGTACGTGTGTGTGTGTGTGTTCCAACAGTCTACGCCGGTGGGTTCATTGCAGACTGCTCAGGAAGTTATTGTTTCACCTGCGCGCGAGCGGCATCCGACCAAGGTGTGTGTGTGTGTGTCTGTCTGTGTGTGTGTGTGTGTGTTTGTTTGCTATTTGGTTTTGCATATTGTTCCACTTGTTTGGCTCCAGCTGTGCTGTTTTTGGCGCCATTTTTGCCTATATTGCCTTTCAATCTGCATTTCCACACTCACATTAACATTACATAACACACACACACACCCAGTCGGATAATGTGAGCTTGCATCGTGCCTGTGTGTGTGTGTGTGTGTGTGTGTGTGTGTGTGTGTGTGTAAACTCGTCTTTCCGCTGGCTTTGCGCGCGAGTCCTACTGATCTCAGCATGGTGCAATTTGCAATTTGCAACTTGTGTCTTTGTGTGTGTGTGTGTGTGTGTGTGTGTGCCTGTGTCTTTTCCACATTAATGCTAATGATATTGGTCTGTTTTTGTTTATGTGCGGCCAGCTAGTTCTTTGTCTATCTCTTGCGCATTTCTTGCCCGTTTGTATGCGTGTGCGTGTGTTGATGTGATTGTTGGATCATTGGAGCGTTCATTTGCTCGGCGCATCAGCTAGGGGCTATGCCAGCGCCTCATTTGCTTCTGCATGTCATTTGCTGTTTTTGCTGTTTCTACCCTTTTCTCTCTCCATGTGTGTGTGTGTGTGTGTGTGTGTGTGTGTGTCTCCTCCGCTTTGTTTATTTTGTTCTCGCTTTCTCCTTTTTCCTCATTTCTTCTTTGTTCTTTTTCCTTTTCCTTTTTCTTCTGCTTTCTTCTTCCCTTCCACTTTCTCCTTCCTTCTCCTACCTTCTACCTTTTCCTTTTTCCTTCTTTTTTCTCCTTTCTTCATTGTCCTGCTTTCTCCATTTTCCTTCTTTTTCTCTTTTCTTCATTGTCCTGCTTTCTCCATTTTCCTTCTTTTCCTTCTTTCTTCTTTGTCATTCTTTCTCCTCAATTCTCCTTGCTCCTTCATCTTTCTTTCTCCTTCTTTGCCCTTGTTTCTCTCCTTTATCTGACACATTGTTGACAGGCGCCGGCTGCAGCGGGCGCCGCCATCAATGCTGGCACTGGTGTGGCCAGTACCGGTGGCTGGCTCGACACACACCACCACCACCATCAGCAACAACAGCAACGCCATCTAGGCGGCAGTATGCTCGGCGGACATCTGACTCAGGCTGACCGGCACGGCTCAGTACAGGCAAGCCAGCTGTCGCCTCTCTCTGCTCTGTTTTTCCTTCGTGTGTGAGTGTGTGTATGTGTGTGTGTATGTATGTGAGTGTGTGTATGTATGTGTGTGTGTGTTTGTTGTCTGTCTATGCTCTGTATATGTGTGTATTGTCTGTGTCTGGTGTGTGTGTGTGTGTGTGTGTGTGTGTGTGTGTGTGGGTGGGTTGTTTGTGTTTGAGTGTGTATATGGGTGTGTTTGTGTTGTTTGTGTGTTTGTGTGTGTGTGTGTGTGTGTGTGTGTGTATATGGGTGTGTGTATGTGTTGTGTCTGTGTTGTGTCTCTGTGTGTGTGTGTGTGTGTGTGTGTGTGTGTGTATGGGTGTGTGTGATGTTGTTTGTGTGTGTGTGTGGGTGGGTGGGTTGTTTGTGTTTGAGTGTGTATATGGTTGTTTGTGTGGTGTTGTGTGTGTCTGTGAGTGTGTATATGGGTGTGTTTATGTGTTGTGTGTGTGTGTGTGGTGTTGTTTGGTTTGATGGTTTTGATGTGCTGTGCCGTGATACGTGATCTCAGTGTGTTCGTGTTTCTGCAGCGAGTATACCACAACACATGTTCTCAATATTCCTGTGTGAATTGAACCTTGTTCCTATCTAGGCTGCCTCATTGTCGTGTGTGTGTTTGTGCGTTTGCATGTTTGTGTGTGTGTGTGGCTAGTTTTCTTAGTTCAGCTTGCTATAGTTGATTGTGCATGCGTGTGTTTGCGTTTTGGTATATCAGCAGTGTAGTGAATGTGTGTGTGTGTGTGTGTGTGTGTGTGTGTGTGTGTGTGTGTGTGTGTGTGTGTTTCATTTTGTCATCGGAATATTATCTGCCAACACACACACATACAAACACACACACACACACTGATTTTGTCTCACTAGATATCTGTATGTGCAATGGGACCTTGAATTTGAAATTCGTCCCAAGTGTGGTTAAGTGAGGTGAAATTCCTCTGTATAAGAGCAAAACAATGAAATTCCGTTAGATTCCGGCCCACATTGGCATTGTGGACAACGAGCGAATTTACTGAAACTTAATGAAACTTATTCTTTATCTTTTAATCCTCCTCTTCTCGTACTTTTATCTCATCATTCCTCATTCTATCCCTTCTCGCTGGCTGCTCCTATCGGACAAGTGTATTGATCAGAAGCTCCGAACAATTGAAGCCCGAAATTGGACATTGTATGTGTTCTTATTGCCGGAAGAGGTTTGAGGAGGTGGCGCTCTGTCGTCCGCCTGTGGGTCATACGTAGCACTTGCATCATCATCCCATGGAACTCACCCAACCTACGTGCAGCGTCTGTAATACACGTCTCTTCCTGCAGCCTGATCAAATGTCGCAAGGGCCTTCAGTCTGGACCGAAATTTGTATTTATTTACACTTGGTGGTGTCTCTATGTGTACTACAATCCGACACTTCAAATGCTAGATCACTATGCTCAGCACTCGACAAGCACGGGAGATATGTGAGGAAGATCTCAAGTGTTTTATATATGTCCAATCACAGATTCGCTTATTGTAACTAGCGTTTCGTACTGCACGAAGCTGCAACAGGTAAGCGTCGCATTACAAAGCGAACCCATGCGTCACTTTACAGAGGTAACACAGGTAATCTGTTCCCCGCCCCGGGAATTCATCCAGGTATCGGTTGGTATAACACATAAAGCGATATCATAGTCTCAACATGGACACTACTGTTTGTCGTGTGGCTGAATATTGATTGTTGTCGA
The DNA here is from genome assembly GCA_916048095.2 of Sacculina carcini. Taxonomy (NCBI): domain Eukaryota; kingdom Metazoa; phylum Arthropoda; class Thecostraca; family Sacculinidae; genus Sacculina; species Sacculina carcini. The sequence continues at coordinate 1,988,899 of OU696575.1, forward strand.
AGTTTTTCACCGATGCGATTCGAACCCAACTTCTGAACGACACACACGGTCGCACCGAACCTGGTTTACGTCATTCGGCTATTCCACCTCCCATTTGGTAGGCGCTGTTTACGCTAATATACCAGTGCTACATACAATGTTGCTATGATCGTAGTGGTTGTTTCTCATGCGTTTCTTCTGTGTGTGTCGCCGGTTGGTGGTTGATTGGCTCGTGCTAGGTGGTGAGTTCGACCAATGGCGAGCTGGGGGGCGGGGTCGGGGTCGATGACCCGACGGCCGGTCACAGCAACACGCCTATCACTCTGCAGCCCGACGTCGATGTGTCAGACGATACCAGGTAGCGTGTTCTTGCCCGACTGTAAGACAGGGGCTTTTAACCTGGGGTATTCATACCCCTTAGGGGTTCCATAGCCCTTGGGATTCGAAATTTGAGCACTGGTATAAATTATCAATGGATTATAAATAAATTTCCTAGTAATCCGTGTTTGAAAAGCAGTAAATTCAAGTGATTGAAATACTCGCGGATATGGAAGACATACTGGCAAATGACAAGATTGGTGATAATTATTTGAACATGGTAGAGGGGTATTATACCATACTCGACAATCCATTGGGGGTATGGAACCATCAAAAGGTTAAGAACCGCTGCTATAAGGCGCGAATCTGCGAAAATATGTTCTTCTTTAGCAATATTGGTTGGATAGTTATAGGCAATGTATTGAATACGGACTGGAATAGCTTGTATACAATATATTTGGTGTTGTATAGTTATATGCGTCGCTTGATTTTCTTATACAGCCAAATATATGTCTTCGCTGATATTTCGCCTTGTATGGTCTAATGCTAAGCATGCATCTATGTGTGATGTATGTATCACCAATGTGTCTATTTGATGTCTGTATGTGTGTGTGTGTGTGTGTGTGTATTTTTGTTGTTTCCGTTTAGTAGCCAATCAGAAATACACAATAACATATAGAGTACGGAAACACGCGGCTAGAGTCTGTCAGGCGCACTTAAAAATTAATAATTAACAAAACAACAGACACTTTCATTTCCATTTTCACTTATCTACATACACACGCACACACATACATTCACATCTCACTACAAACACCCTCGACTCAATACATATTTGGGCAGCGCACAATTGATAAAATTACACTAAATAATTTTCAAACCCAAAAAACACACAAACACACACACACGCCAACATTCACTCAATCACAAGTATGTTCATTCTGCGCTGTGTATGTGTATGTGTGTGTGTGTATGTGTGTGTGTGTGTGTTTGTGTGTGTGTCTGTCTGTCTCTCCGTATATATATATATATATGTGTGTGTGTGTGTGTTTGCGTGCAGGTGTTGCTGTTTTTTCAAGCGCAGGAAGAAGAAAACGGCGGGCGGTCGGCAAAAGTGATCACACCGCCATCTATCGGCATTTGTTGTCATCACACCTGCCTATCTAGCCGCTGTGTGTCTATGGGGGGCCGTTTTTCACCGTGTGTATGTATTTGTGTTTGTTTGTGTGTGTGTGTGTGTGTGTGCATGATATGCCCCCTCACCCCTTTTAATGGTTGTGTTTGTAGCAAGCTGTCAATGTGTGTGTGTCTGTGTGTGTGTGTGTGTGTGTGTGTTTGTGTGTGTTGGAATGATAGCGCGAGGCGTCATGCTATTGTCTTTCCTTCTTGTATTGTCTCTTTCTTCAAATGTCAACCTGTGTTTTTTGTGTGTGTTTGTTTGTGTGTGTTTGTGTGTGTGTGTGTGTTTGTGTGTGTTGGAATTAGCAGGTTTTGTCAACTGGGTAGTGGTGACATTTGAACAACTCTAAAAGTACGTGTTTGTGTGTGTGTTTGTATGTTTTGCGAATTTTATGTCTGCAAATTTTCAATGAAACGATCGCACGCGCTCCTATTTCTGCAACACTTTTTCACCACTCACATGGTATGTATGCGCGTATGTGTGTGTGTGTGTGTGTGTGTAAGAGTGGTGTCATTTCAATCTTGTATTAATTCGTGTATGCGGTTAGGTAGCTGTGATTTCGTTCCATTCGATGTGTTCTACGCATACGTGTGTGTGTGTGTGTGTGTGAGAGAGAGAGTGTGTATGTATGTCTGTGTGTCTGCGCGCATGTATGTTGCTTTGCGCGTGCCCTGGATGGGCCAGTAAACGCGTTTTTTATTTTGAATTTTGCGTTTTGCATGACGCTATAGTTAATATTATCAAGTGCATGTGTGATAATTGTTTGACGTTTGTGTGTGTGTGTGTGTGTGTGTGTGTGTTTGAGTGCGGTCGCATGGTTCATATGCACACTATTGTGCGATTGTTGATGTGTACAAATGGTGTTTGAGCAACAAGCCGGCATCTGTGTCTGGTGTGTCTATGCGATTGAGTATGTAACTATTGAGCATGCGCTAAAATGCCACCAGATTTGTTCTGTCTTCATTAAGTAAGATAGGCGGTCCCCTTAACTCAGTGGTTCTTAACCTTATTGCGGCTACTGAACCCGATAAGTTTCATACATGCATTCATCGAACCCCTCGTGTTTGAAGTATTATATGAGGAAAATCACACAGCAACAAGTAAGCTACTACTGAGTGGACCGATTTGCCTGCAGCACAAATATCAAGGCCAAGCGATGTGGCGTGATTAGCTGCAGCCAATGATGACCAAGCAGAGCTTGACGTCGCGAATTATACGAGTGGATAAACCAAACCGCCGAATCGATGGAACTGACTCACTGAACCCCTGGGGCTCAATCGAACCCAGGTTAAGAACCACTGCACTAACTCCACACTGGGAAACCCCACCAGAAACCTCCCAGCGGCGGATTAATCTCACAAGAATATGTTGGCGGATTCGATCCACCGATCTTTGAATCATAACTCGAACAGGGCAGGTGTAGGTGAGTATGGACTCTGTCTGTGAACTATGTTCAGAGCAGAGCCTAAGGGAAAAGGTAGTCATGCTGTAAAAATGTCTTAAGATCAAGATCTAATGGATGGATTTGATTGGGCGCATTTTTAGATGTATCACAGGTTTCCAAAGGCATCTAAGTGTTTACTTTCGGTGTTGTTTCATTGACTTTTTTGGTGATCAGTGCATTTTTTTAGAATACGTCGTCGTTGCTTCATTCCTTTCCCCTACATAGACCATAGATATAGGATCATACCTTGGAACCGGCTTGATTTCGTCCGAAATAGCAGGTCTCATGTGTTCTAATGTTCTAGAACTACTACCATGGCATTCGGTTGGCATTGCAAGCAATACCCCTGCTTACCCGTCAATATTAACTTGGTAGACACAGAAACACATCATTAAGTGCTGAGCCTAATTATCCGTTGTCGGGGTTATCCTTGGTTCTATCTGGTCAACTTTGCCATCCGTGTCTGGATGCCTGGATTTTCTGGCGACATGGTCTACCGGCTTTTACGCACTGAACCTTGTCTGCGGTACACATGACGGAAGCAATAAGCACTACATGTTCAGCTTGTTGTGAAGAAGATCGTGGTGATGACACAGACTTGCGATAGTGAGATAGTCCACATGGGTGCAGTGTGTCGCTGTTGTACTCTCAAGAGGCGGATGCAGCATAGAACTTCGCGGAACACCTATTGACTGCTCCCTACCATTGATGAACTTCTAGTGCGCATTTTTTGTTTCGTATCACCTTGTCGACAGATAGACATTTTCTAATTTTCTGGATTCCTATTGTTTCCTTTTGTCGAATCTGTTGCTTCTTACTATGCAAATTCATCCCGTCTGTGTTCATGGTCTTGCCTCTCGAGTCATTGTTAGTTATTCCGTTACTTCAGTACTTTATGCCCCTATTTTACGACTTCCGCATTGTTTCGGTGTCGGCTGGTCATTGCGTGGTCGCATCGCTGCTCTTCACAAACACACACACTACGGCGGATTTCAGGCAGCATCTCATTGTGGCTGTCCGCATAATGGCCTTGACGATAGACTTCATCGTTGTAAGCTCATTATTCTCTTTCGCTTTCTGTCTCCACGCCGAAGCGGCCACTCCTCTATCACAAGCGATATTTCCCAACACCTCCTCCCGGGCCGTTGCCGGACTGGCACGGTTCTTGTCGGTGTTCACTGTGCACCAGTTCGCCAACTCTCCGTGTCTTCTCGACTCCGACGATATCGGCACGTGTTTCACGGCCACCGAATGTCACCAGCTGGGCGGCAGTGCTGGCGGCTCGTGCGCCAACGGCTACGGCGTCTGCTGCGCTCTTTTCGCCACCTGCGACTCGCTCGTCACGCGCAACAACACACACTTTGTGAACGCCCGTTTTCCGGAGTCGGACAGCAGCGAGGGAGCGTGTGCCGTCCGCATTCCGGCCGTGTCCGAAGCCGACAGTGGTCAGCCAGTATGTCAGCTGCGTCTGGAGTTTCGCCAGCTTCAACTGGCCGCTCCCGAGTCGCAAGACCACCAATGCGTGCAGCAGCAACTGATAGTGACGGCCGGTGGAGGGAGACATGTGCGTCCGCTGGTCATTTGCGGGTCAGTGTTGTGCTTTTTCTATAATAGCCCGTAGAACAGTGATTCCCAGCCGGTGTGCCGCGGCACCAAGGGGTGCCGTGAGATTTTTTGAGGGCGCCGCCAAAACTCACGGGAAAATTGCATATTTGTATTATAATATCATTTTTTGTAATAGCAGCATCAGTGTAAATAAAAATTTCATATCTATGTATGAGGTGTTGCTACACCGATACAAATTGTCGAAATGAAAGAATAAAACATAAGGGATATTTTAAATAGGTATTTATCTATAAGGGTGCCGGGAGTTTTCGAAAGGCTTGCCAAGGATGCCGCAAACTAGAAAAGGTTGGGAACCACTGCTGTAGAACTCTGCTGTAGACTAGTTGTGACTTAGGTTCGTAAGGAAAGTTGCGGTGTTTTCCAGTGGTAGCAACCGGGAAGGATTATAGCTCGTGTGCTGCGGATCATCCCAGAAAAGGAGAGAAGATAGAGCAAGGAAAATTAAGTTTCGCTTTAAGCTGCTTCGTAAGATACGTAGTATGCCCTACTTCAGAAGCTCAAGGACAAACTTATTCCAGCGGCGATTGAAGGTCATTGGATAAAAACCCCAAACCGACGACTTCAATAGCTACAGGAATCGTATAGGATAGTTCAATCGATTTCCTATATTTCACGTGGTTTTTGCAACTCAAACTTCCTTTTCGTTGTCGCTCGGTAGATTGAAGGTGAAACCCTGGGGGAATTGACCCTACTGGGGTTCTGACCCAACGGATCTTTACAGGGTTTCTCCGTTTGTTTTGTGGCTGGTAAATTCATGAACATCAGTGACGTTAAGTCTTTTCGTTATATTATATGCGCTCGTGTTATTGGATATACACTCATTTGTATATGGAAATTGCCTTCATTCCCGTATGGATTTGTTATATGCTTTCACTTCAGCGGTCGAGAAAACAATTTTTGCTGAGCACCGGAAAACTGACTAAGCCACGAGCGCGAGCCGTATAAACACTATTTGTAATAATTGCAAGCCAAAACGAAATATCTGGTAAATATGACAAAAAACTAAACTTAGCATTAAACATTAAACTAAACTTAGCATTAAACATTAAACTAAACTTAGCATTAAACTAAACTTAGCAAAAAACACAAATAACTAAGATGTTTATCTACTTGAAAGTTATCAAAGAAAGCTTCGTCCATATATTCTATCCTGAAAACTCAAGTATCGTCGGCGGGCCGGATGAATCAACGTCGCCGGCCGGATCCGTCCGGCGGTCCGTAGTTTGCCGGCCCCTGCTTCACTGTATCAACTCTAATATTTTGTTTATTGTATCCACATGTACCGACACGATAGCAACAATACCGGACAACATGTTTACGTTGAGTTCGACGACGCAACGGTGACGAACAATGGCGCGGCTGTCGTGGCCGTTAATCGTCTCACAAGCGCCGAACTCACGTGGATCGTGTTGATTCAGCGTATCCCGTGTCACGCGTCGTACAGCGCCCCGCCTGGATGTCAGCAGTACTACACCGAGCTGTCGGGTCGATTCAGCTCGTTCAACTTCCATTTCGAATATGTCAGTGTGCGCCAAGAGTATTGTATTGTATTGTACTGATTGTGATGGGCAGTGGCAGCGCCAGGATTTTTCCGGTTGGGGGGCAAAGGTAAAAGATACCGAGGAATGGCGAAATATGAGAAACAACACTCAAAAGGTTTATGGTCTGGATTTTTGCGGATCTAGAGGGGTTGACATTTTTTTGGGTCTTCAGTCCCTCAAAACTCCCCTCCTGGCGCCGTCACTGGTGGTGGGACAAAGTCGATTATCTTGTATTCGAACAATATGCAACAATCAAGATTAGCTTTTTTCAGGCTAGAAATACAAGTAGCTAGAAGCACTAGCATTTGTACCAGTATGCGCAGCAAGAAAATGGAATTATTTGAAGAAATTATTCAATAACATTTTGTTTAATCTTACGTTATTTGGCATGCTTGCAATTATTTTTCGCTTGAACAGGCCGTAATCATCCCAGTGTTCTTGTGGAAACAAACAACTGAATGATTAGAAACCATTGTAGACCGCGTGTAAATTGTGTCCATGTCTGTCTCGCTGTGATCGAAGTCTTCTCCGCATGATATCCTATCTACCAGTCAACTTATGTGTGTATGTGTGTGTGTTCGTTATCATTGACATTGAGCATCGATCAGGGCTTGATGTTGAGCGACCTGCAGTACAGCATCTGCGTACGACGAGCTTCTGGACGGTGCGGTCTTTCTCTGCGACAATGCGACGACCGCCGCCGTCCGCCGTCCACTTTCTCCATATCCGGCAACTCTTCGTCGCAGCAGCCTCGAGCCATCACCGGAGACCTCTGCTCCAGCGACTGGCTAGAGATCGGATGCGGCACAGACCGAGGTGTTCCTCCGTACCACGTGACCACTGCCGGCTACGCATGTGCCAGTCGTTTCTGCGGTGGTTGGCTGCACGCGCTGGAGGGAGCCGCGGCTGCAGGTACGGTCTACACTTTCGTGCAGCCGTTCGTCGTGCGCGTTCACACCAACAGTCGCGAGGCGAACGACAGCGCAGCGGCCGACTTCGGCAACCGAGGCTTCTGCATTCAGTACAGTCAAGTGGAGTGTGATGGATTCTAGATTCGGGTTCGAGATGGTTTGGTATTGGCGACTGAGGTGGCTCAAGACAAGAGCGTAGATTTGTGTGGAGGCTCGGGGGGATGACAGTCATCATGCATTGGTGTTTAAGGTTGGCTCAGTTGGTCAATTGGATGTGACTATAAACCTTTTTTGCCCTATTCAATACGCAGCCCTCAATGAAAGTATATTGCATGAATTGCATACACATACACACATACTTGTCGCATATTGTTAATTTTTTCCTATGCTGATATTGATGACAATATACCCAATGAACTGAACTCAGCAGAATTATCGGGGGGTATAATTACATATGCATGCCTTCCAGTCAATTTATTGATCCTGGGGTATGGGGATATATACCCCCAGTATTTACGCCCGTGGTTGAAGAGCCAATCTGTTCCTGTCTTGGACTATGACCACACTGTCGAAAATGAATGGCATGATTGAGGACTTATTCAGCAACTCATATCCCTGTCGATTTCGCGCGTTCCGTCGATTCGGAATATTCGCACAGTATCTGCAAATGTCACAGGATCGCTATAAATTATGTGAATGATATTGTTTTAATTTCCATTGTGCGCTTATGTCTTTCTGTCTCTAGATGAAAATTGTGCATGAAAGTCCAAGAAATTGTGCCAAATATACAAGAGAACAGACAAATTGTGCCAAATATACAAGAGAACAGAGAAATTGTGCCAAAGATACAAGATAAGATGGATAAAATAAATAAGCAGGAGAGAAGATAAAGTCATCAAGAGAGATGAACAGGATGAACCGCAGTCGTTAGATGATAGTTGGTGGCGCTTTCACTTCCGTCCAGCATGTCAGGCGGTGAATGGATTATGCTAGATGGGATAGATTGTGTCGCAAAACCGGATTACATAAGAGTTTGTTATTGTTCAGAAGCTGCCACAATCCGGTTAGAATCCAGTCGAATTCAAATTGGACAGATTTCAAATTGGTTGAGCACATCCCTGAACATCCCCTGTTCTCCCAGTGGGCAATAATTCTCTGTTCTCTGGGGAAAGGTAAAACTTCGATATTACTTGGGAGATAATTTAAAATCAAGGCGTTTTCTCACGTGCGTATTATATACGTATATTATACGTCTCAATATATTTTCTGCGAAAATATTTCAAATTATAATAAAATCATTTAAATATATTTTCAACAACTCCTTGTCGACACGGTGAAATTTTAGGAATTGCTTATTTCAAAATGCCAAAAACCCCCGCTTTGGGCTTCATCGAAACTTCACACAAACGTCGTTGGTCTAACAAGACAAAACTCCCTACATAAACATTGCAGAGTACTTTTGAACTCTTCCGAGGAATTGTGAACTTCGAATCGAAAACATAATTTTTCTCTCCGATTTTCTCAGTAATCAAATTCCGTGCAATACTTTTGACGTCAATCTTGACGTAGCTTCCTCAATTATCTGTTTTTTTCGGCACTAACACGAAATATTTATGTTCAATGCCATCATGACTATCTAAAAAATTCCTCTAATCGCCGACATCTGAATTTTCTTTTGCGTCTGTACGTTTTCTTTGTTCGTTTGTCGCTAGCTATGAAACAAGGATCTATTGGACGTCACATGACAATTCGGCCACCAATAATCAACCAAGTCACAACTGAATTGTGGTATCAAATACCATTGACGCATAATCACATCACATTTCACCATTGGAAGCATTTGTTCTATGAATCACATATTTCTCGCTGTTTTCCTTCTACGCACACACACAAACACACACAGACAGACAGACAGACACACACACACACACACACACACACACACACACACACACACACACACACACACACACACACACACACACACACACACACACACACAGACAGAAAGACAAACACACACACACACACAGACAGACACACAGACAGACAGACAGACAGACTGCGCAGGTGTTCGTAAATGGTGGATTTGTGGCTGTCAGCAGTCACTTCAATGTTGAAGCTGGAGTGATCAGGTTGTGTTTGTTCTGTGCGTTTTTTGTGTACGTTTGTTGTTTGCGCTCACACACAGGCACACACACAATGTTCAGCCCTAGCACTGAGAGAATGCGAAGAGTTTCTGTGATACGTCTTCTGTTCAGGTGGGTGGGTTTAATTGCGTTTATATTTGCTATCGTGTTTATTGATTCATAGTTATCGATTACTGTTTTTAATTTTTGTTAATTTATAGCTTGCTCAATCCAGCATAGTCGTTTTCCTCATTATAATACACTTAATTCTCCTCAGGTAATTGGTATTTTATGCAAATGTTGGCATATACTCTAATTTTCCCAGATTATTCTAGATCTATTGCTGGGTTAGTGGATGTTGATTGCTACACCGAATCATTGGGGCTATTTGTTTAATAATTTGCCAACTGGAATTAAATAAATATTTGTTCAATCATTAAAGGTGCCATAATGTGTATATTTATGATGTTAATACTTATGATGTCAACACTTAACTTCCGTTGTGAAAACATCTCGAAAATGTCTCGTTCCAATTCTTCTTGTATGTTAATTGCACAAATATAAATTAATTAAATATAAATATAAATATTACAAATTAATATAATATACACAAATTAAATATATACACAAATTAATATAATATACACAAATTAAATACACAAATTAAATATAATTACGCCAACTCAAAATTTAGATTTGAACTTATATTATTGATTTTGACCATGGTCTCACCATGTGTTTGTTCCTGTTTGTTCCTCGATTCGACCTGTGTGACAACTTGCTATGTATGTATGTACGAATGTGTGTGTGTGTGTGTGTGTGTGTGTGTGTGTGTGTGTGTGTGTGTGTGTGTGTGTGTGTGTGTGTGTGTGTGTGTGTGTGTGTGTGTGCTTGTGTTGTTAGCACCCTGTCAGCTCTGAGAGGCCGTGCTGGCAAAGGAGCGCGTAATATGCGTCTTACAGCTGATGAAATTTCCTTGTGGTCACGCGATTTTAGGGCCCTTCTCAGCTCGAAATGTGAGCCTCCAGGATCAATTGGATAATTAATGAGTAATAATTACTTAATTGATTTAATTTATTAATAATTTAATTGAATTAATCAGCTAAAATGGCACGGTAAACTGACAAATATTGAAAAAATTAACGATAACAGTTTAGATAGAATCATATTATGGGAAAGTATTTGACAAGTTTTATTCTCAGAAAATCACACAGAGGTAATCAGGTATAGTGTTAATTTAGAGGAGCAGAGAATGGAATTGAAACAATTTTTTCTCAGATTGCAAACTACTGTATATATTTTCGTGAAATATTAATGGCGAACTTTAATCAATGACAAATATACAACCCAAAAAATTAATTTTAACTGAATCTATTTATTTCATGAATTTTTCCGTCAATGGAAACATTTCATTTTTTATAATAAGACTTTAATTCACTTAATTCATACAAATTGTATGATTTGCTTTTTTCAAATCCTTTTTTCAATTCAAATTTTAATTTATTTCTGTTTTTAATATCAATTTTTGAAATTCACCGATCCGTTTTTTACTCTTCAAACACACACACACACACACACGGACAAACAAACAGATGGCAGAACTGTGCTGCGAGCTTTTCTCAAGCAAGAATTTGCCGAAGAGAACATTGACTTCTGGTTGGCCGTCGAGGAATTCCGACTGCTACCACTTAACCAGCTGACTGGCAACGCCAAAAACATCTACTCCCAGTTTTTCATGCCCGGAGCTCCTCATGAGGTGAGCAATCACGATGGCTGCTAATTTTACAATCACCGTAAACACTCGTAACCAAGAGGTTCAATAAAATAAGTCAAGAAAAAGTTTTTTTTCGGTAGAACTTGTTGATAAATGCATTATCACAAAGATGTTGCATAATGATGCATGTACATGACTGATCGTCCCAAAATTCAGCTCCCCAAATTAATTCAGCCCCTCCCCCAAATTGCGATCTGGATACGCCACTGTTTACAATGTATTCTTAACGTTTCCCAACCTAAGTGTATTCCAATCCTGATTGTGTGTGTGTGTGTGTGTGTGTGTGTGTTTTAATGCCGAATATTTACTTATCTATTTATTTAATCAGCGAACCAGCGGAACATAATCCCAAATATGGGCCCACACACACATACACACACACACACACACATATATATATATATATATATATATATATATATACGGTGATATAATAGTGCATATACGAGTAGTGTATACACGTATATAATAATATATATCATAGTGTATATATAGTAGTAATAATAGTGTATATATATAGTATATAGTAATAGTGATATAATAGTATATAGTAATAGTGATATAATAGTATATAGTAATAGTGATATAATAGTATATATATATTGAATAAAAATATATGCAGAATTTATATATTAAAGATAAAAATATGTAACCAGTAGCAAGGGAGCGGTCACACATGAACAATTTACGTAAATTTGTTTTACAATCAGAATTTGTGTATATAATTGGTAAATGTATGCAAAATTCGACGCTTTATTTTATATTTTGTTACTCAAAGTAATTTTTTGACCCGATGATGGATTTGGGAAGTTTGAATGACTAAAGGTAAATGCAAGGTAATTTTCTTTATTAATTTAAAACTAATTGAATTATAATTTTTCCTACCTCCATTTCTTTAGCTTACGATTTACTCAAATGCATTTGTTTTTGCCTTTCGCAATACACCCACGGATTTCTGCCTAGTTATAAACTCGCTCTGAAACACATTTCTCGAACACAAAGCGGCTTGATACGACAGGCTTGAGCTATTTATAAGAAAATAATGCTTTTCTGAAAAGATTGACTCAGCAAAACACATAATTTTTGTAAGACAAGCTATTTCTTGATGAACGTGTGTGTTTGTGTGTGTACTCACTAGTTGTTGTACTCACTAGTTGTTATGTACAGGAGATGAGCAAGGCTCAGACTGTCCTGTCTCCAAACCCACTATTGTCTAATCTACGCTTAAATTGTCCAATACTACTTGATTCCACTACATACTTTTCAAGACTATTCCAAACGTCGATACACCTATTTGGGAAACTATATTTTTTATATCCCTAACCACTCTGGTCTGCCTAAGGCATTTATTGTGTCCCCTTCGATCTCTCTCACTCCAAACTACCCAACCTTTTCTACCTGTGTGTGTGTTTGTGTGTGTGTGTGTGTGTGTGTTTGTGTGTGTGTGTGTGTGTTTGTGTGTGTGTATGTGTGTGTGTGTGTTTGTGTATGTGTGTAAGTGTGTGTGTGTGTGTGTGTGTGTGTTCGTGTGTGTGTGTGTGTGTGTGTGTTCGTGTGTGTGTGTGTGTGTGTGTGTGTGAAAGTGTGTGTGTGTGTGTGTAAGTGTGTGTGTAAGTGTGTGTGTAAGTGTGTGTGTGTGACCAAAGTATTCCACCCTTCGTTATGATGAACAACGCCACATACTAGAAGGGAATGTACTTTCCAAATCGGTTATTTCTTTTTAAGATAGAACCGATTCCGAGAATTCGCTGACGTGAAAATTCTCTAAAAACGATATTTGTCAGTGTGGCCTATTCGTGGAATACTGGGAATTCGTGCGGTGAAACATATTCATCATGTTTGTAACGTGAAATTTCCATGACGTGATCGCAATGTTGTGGGCGAGCGAAATCCAATTGGTTTCATTTTGTGTAGAAGTTTTGAGTTTTTTCTTTCTGAAAAAAATACATCATCGTTAAAAAATCGACGCTCAAAATTCCAAATGCGCTCGTAAGATTCTACTACGATATAGCTGACGTCATCACATTCATACATTTGTACATAAAACTGTGTGTCATGTACTGTGCGAAAAACAAAGTCTGAGCTCTGTTTGTTGCGCTTCTATGCATTTCATTATTTTTTTGCAATAAAAGGATAAAGATGAAGGATAACACTGGAGTTAAACGAGAGATATTATATGAAAACAGAGAAAAGTTCAAGCATAAATATATCATTTAAAAATGAATTCTTATTTGCAATCAAAGGCTTTCGCTGAAGCATCGTATTATTTACATCAAGATTGTGAGATATGACTAACGAGACACCGACAAATACGATACAGGCATAATCTTCTTAAGTGATTCACAAGATCCGTTCCATAATGATCCTTTTGTTTCCTATTAACTCTCAATAACAATACTGGCTTCACCATATATTCCTATCAGACTCAACGCAGACCGCGATGATTTATTACACGTAGATTTGTGTGTGTGTACCATTTTTGAGTCGCCCACATGATAAAAGTAGATATACGATGTATCATATCGGCTCAGAGATAAACAATATCGCTAACAGATGGATGACTGATTTAGCGCTACCGACCTACACCCGTAGGCCAAAGCGTTCCACTGTTCCACTGTCGTCTACAACTTGAAAATGGCACAATTACGACATTCAATACCAGCTGTACATGCAAACACACCGATCACTTACCTATACAAACCTAGTCACACACACAAACCCGCATCCGCTTGCTTTTGCGGTCAAACTTGTATATGTGCGTGTATGTGTGTGTGTGTATCCACGTTACATTGACGTCAAAATGACGTCAAAATCTTTTCGCTACCAAAGCGTGTCAAGTGACCTATCAAGATTAGCAACCATCCACCATGTTTCTCCGTATATGCATGTGTGTATGTTTCATGTGTGTGTGTGTGTGTGTTGTGTTTGTCCGTTTTATGTTTGGAGTAGCACCATAACTCTAAAGCAGATGACAAAGCGAGTTAAATGACCTATTTTCGCAAGTAACGCATGACAAACATCAGCATTCACTCGTTGGATTCAACAAGGTCGAACGCTATCTTGTGCCATAGCCTTCAATATCAGAAGCGGAATTACCAGAGGGCCAATAGATATATTATCCTCAGTAGCAACGGCTTCGGTCAGCTATCATGTAGCTGAGTATTCAAGTCCACAAATACAGTTAATTAAATCGGAGACTTCCGTATTCTACACAGACATTGGTTTTGAATTGGGAATGTAATTTTGATAGAAATATGTGCAGATCAACTTACACCAGCCTAATTCAATTTGATTGTACTGCAATCACGTCTTCCATTGACCTCTGGAAAACAAATTGACTTCTGGAAAAGTTGTTGGAAAATCTCGCTATATACCGGTAGTCTGTCAAACATCCACTTCTGATTCTCATCTTATAATTCCAGACATCACCTTCTTGCGCCTGTACTTCCAGCTGCTCAGCACTCCGACTGACCACCTCGCCTTGCTGTGTTTGCAGGTGAACGTCGACTCTCAAACACGATGTCGAGTCACTGAACAACTGACGTCTCCCACGGCTGAAATGTTCGACGCCGCCCAGCGTCGCGTCAAAATGATTCTCGAACATGACGTTCATCAGCGCTTTGTCGGCAGCGACCTGTACACCAGTCTGCTGAACAGGTACCAACCTCAGGCGTGTCGCTAGCACTTTGCACATCCGCAGCGGAGTCCGGGCGTACCCCATCTAGAGTGAATATCATCAGGGAGCGTCTGAAATCATCTGGGTATATCATCTGGTAGCGTCCATCTGGAATGGACTTCAACGGGAGCGGATTTCATCTGGAGATTAGTGGATATCATTTGAGTGAATTTCAACTGGGGTAGATGAGCACTGTTGACATTCTTCTATCTTCGGATATCGGCTAGTGAAAACAGAAGCTGGAGGAAGATCGCTAACGACATCTGGTGGAAAAAGAACATGTGGCAACGTTGATAGCATTGGAAGATTGTCGCTGTGCTCTGAAAACCTACGACGCAAACATTATACGACGCTGCTTCGCTTTTACACAATTTAGATTGATTGTTTTGCTATACAACATTGGACATAGCTTATAGATTACTTTGGAGGCTGACTAATATAATTGACAACTACAATTGACAAACCACAAGGGGATTAATAGCCCTGCCTTTTAGGCTTCAAGTGGATACGCAAAGTGTGAAATCTACTACTAAGCTGTGCGAAATATTCGCAAAACTTCCTAGTATTACTGTCTCAGATTGAGTTTTAATCTGAAGATTTGTGATAAGGATACACATGCAACTTTAGGAGTGTGACTGAATGTGAGTTTGCAGCTTGGATCTTTAAGCTTGGATTTGGAAAATATTCATGGATCTCATTGTTGGCTACCAGTATAAGAAAGCTTCAGGTTGTCTTAACAACTGCAGATGCTTATCTGAGATCAACCTCGCCTATGCATCTGAATGTGTGTGTGTGTGTGTGTGTGTATGCCGTGCTTGTGTGATACGTATGTGTGCATGAGGATAAATACAATTGACTGGCTACGAGTGATTATTTTCATTCTCAACTTGATGTATTCATGCTTTACGCAATATTTAAAAAAATTAATTTTCAGTCAAGTTTTGAATCTGCGTTTAGTTCATTTGAATTTTGCTGTTAAATTTAAATCCTTGATTAATTTTCGGGATTATTCAGCTGCGTGTCTTCTGAAGCAGACGCATTCATTGCAAATGAAGACACCCTCCAGTTTGTTGGGTCCAACGACTACGGTAGTTTAACAAGTTTGTACGCAATACCCAGCCATGATGATGCTCCGCTCTGGAAAAATGCACCAACGCTTGGGCTGACGCTAAACAAACGCACACTTTTTTCTGTCAAAACAATGCACGAACTTTCGCATTCTTAAATAACATGTACAGAAGCTGATAGCTAAAATTTCATATTGTACACATGTGCGACGTAATTTCTTCGCCTTTGATGACGATTCGTAAATAAGCATTTTCAAGCAAGCCTAACATTTCATAGCAACCACGCATGCATACATACACATACATACACGCGTGCACCCACATACTGACATGCGAAGTAGGTATGTTGTTTACCTGTTGTGTGTCGAGTCGTGGTGTGTTGAATTTTTGTACTTGTATTGTTTTTGTGTGTCTATTCTGTGAATAAATCGTATTTCTATCAGCCGTGAAATATTTCGAATACCGAATATACTATGTTTTGTATTGTTACAGCACCCCCCCCCCCCCCCCAATCCCCCTTGGATGACATTAAAATGATCCTCCAAATCTGAACTTTCAACGCACTGGCTGATCTCAAAAATGTCAAGCCGCCTTAATCCCCTCCAAATCATGATCATGAACATTACAATTTTTTACCACTGTAAATGAAGCCCTGTAAGTTTGGTTCAAGTTTGAGGAATGAATCAGTGTGACCCATCAGTGTCCTTTATTATAATATTATGTAGTCAGCGTTCGAGTGTAGCTCTTCATGCTTCGCCAAGCCCCCTCAACTTTTTGCTTAGCCCCCGCAACTTTTTCCTTAGCCCCTCTCAGCCCCCCATCGGAAAAATCCTTGCGCCGCCACTGTTTTGCTGTATTGTAAACTTGCCAAACTAGCTCAGTTGTCTGGGTAGTTGTCTGGGTAGTTAATCCGATATGCAACGCAAACCAACTTCAATTAACGCTTGTCTAACCAAATGTACAAATACACACCAATAGTCATTCGAACCGGTTATGTACGTGTTGGTTCGTGTTAGTGCGTGTGTGTGTATGTGCGTGTGTGTGTGTGTGTGTTGTAATTAGAGATGCGACCTCAAAAAAAACCAACGGTTTTTTTTAAAAAAAACCCGTTTTTTTTGCAAAAAAAACCGCGACCAAAAAAAACACGTTCTTTTTGGTTTTTTTTGAAGAGTCATGCAAAGAATTCAAATTATGGAAATGATATATTTGGGATGTTAAATGAACTATTTTTATCAACACATGGGTTATTCATGCTATTAGTGTCCCTATCAAATTGAATTATCATTAAATATGCACAATATAATTGTTATAATGTGTCTGAAAGGCCTAATATCATTGTTTGCACGGTACTGTGCGGCACTTCTATGTACAGTACAGTTTTGCATTCAATTATTGAGTTAATCATTGTGTAAGAAAGCAGGGCTTGAGAACCGTTTTTTATGCTAAAATCTGAAACTGTTTTAAAAAAACAACAGGTAGCATAATTTATTTTTATTTTTTACACATTAGCTTTTTACTGCCAGAAATTAACTACGTTGATTATAATAAGTTTCATCATTTCATTCAGCAGATCAATTATTTGCAAATATAAGAGTACAAACACTGCAAATATTTACACAAATACTACGAATATGCACACAAACTTAGTGTCCCTAATGAGACTACGAATAAAAGCGGGTCGCAGTGGCAACGGACCAGAAAAAAGGACAATATTTTCGTGTAGGAAAAAAAACAACTGAGGAAATATATTTGATGTACAAAAAAGTATTTGAACACAAATAACTACATCAAAGAAACCATCATCCATAAAACCAGTTCTAAAAACAGGTTACTAATAAAAAAACAGTTAATTTGGTTAAACTTTCCTTGATCTGCCGCCAATTTTTTCCGCATTCTCTACATCTACGAAAACAATTTTTTCAAAAAATATATTTTGAAAAAAACCATGGTTTAAAAGAACAGTTTAAATTAAGTGGTTTGCCCAGCCGCTTATACGTACCAGCAGGCTACTTGCTATACAAAAGTTATTTGAACGTACATCAATCAAATCTATCTTACATAGATACTGTTTTAGAAAACATTGTTTCATTAAAAAAGCGTTAGTTTAAATGAACGTTTGTCAAAGAAAACACTTGACCAACCAATTAGCTTGTCTTGTTCTGCTGCCAACATTTTCTGGACCTGTACATTAATAAAACGAATTTAAAACCAGTTTGAAAAACATCATTGCATTTTTTCATAAAAAACATGGTTTCTTTTAAAAAAAACATGATTATTCAATGAATTTGTTTTTTT
The DNA here is from genome assembly GCA_916048095.2 of Sacculina carcini. NCBI lineage: Eukaryota > Metazoa > Arthropoda > Thecostraca > Sacculinidae > Sacculina > Sacculina carcini. Next base: position 2,006,839 of record OU696575.1, read on the forward strand.
ATGCTGACAAATATTTCAAATATCCACATAATTAAAACCATCTTTAAAAACATGGGTTTTCTCAATGAAAAATAACTTAACCACCGGACCCGGATGCACTTTCAAACAGTCTCCTTAGGTATTTATTGATAAATATTCTTGTTTTTTATACTATTATCAAATTTTCTTTGAAATAAGACACGTAAAGATGTACAAAACATCAATTGAACTCATTTCTATGTACTAAAATCTAACATCCGATGACAATTGGGGCTAATTCTAAAAAAAACCAAAAAAAACAAAAAAAACCTAAAAAAAACATGTTTTTTTTGCAAAAAAAACCGCAACCAAAAAAAACGGTTTTTTTGCATCACTAGTTGTAATTGAATTGAAGGCAGTTTTGGGTGATACATGGTTGTCATACCTGTCGTGTGGTGAACGAGATTAATTAAGCCCAACAGCCTACAGAGCAACTTCACACAGAAGACACATGAACAGATCCTAAAATGATCTTAGAATCTAACTTTACAACATTGGACCGTCTAGAGAACCGAACACTTCGGATCAAAGAAAATATGGATACGCAAAAATGGAATTTTAAAATTACATGAGACATGTTTACATCATTCTCATCAGGGGCGTAGATTTGTGTCGAGGCTCGGGGGGATGACAGCCATCATGCATTAGTGTTCAAAGTTGACTCAGTTGGCCAATTGCATCGACCCTCAACCATTTTCGGTGTATTATATTACAACACACACATACATCAATATATATGTATACTGTGTAAAATATACTTTTTCACATACTTCAAATTTTTTACATTTTTCGTGTACTATTTGTTTGCTATGCTGATTTTGATGATAATATACCAAATGAACTGAACTCTGCAAACCGTCCGTCCAATTCTGTGTTGTGTTTCATCAAGATTTTCTTGAACTGATCTTCAATGCGAACGAATTTCGTGTGTGATGCGAGGTTTGCGGACTAAATCCGTTTGCATCGAACTTTGCGGTCTGTACAACCGGGCAGATTAAGTTGACCACTATCTGTTAGATTCTGGCTACATTTCGAACACAACCGATATCGTTCGCTGTTCAAGGCTAGCCGAGAAAATCCCGCAACAACCGGAATATTGTACTTTACAGGCACAGAAGTGTGGGCGGGAAAAATATCGAGTCAAGGCCAGAATATACCACCAATGGACAAATATTAATTTGGTTTAATATTAAGTGTGTGTGTATGTGTGTGTGTGTGTGTTTGTTTGTTTAGGTTTATTGTCATTCATACATATAAGCACACACATGTGAAAAAATCGTATAGCACAGTGACAAAGTCCTATAAGCCGAAGCTTCTTTTAGGACTAGTTTAAATCAAATATAGTGAGGAACTAAATTAGTATCATACAATCACAAGGCAATACAATCGAATAACAATCAAACATTATATATCACACAACACAAAACAATTTGCAAACGACAATTTGCAAACGATAATTTGAAAACAATTCGCAAAACAACAGGAGTGTGAAAGGGAGAAATATATGTTACCTCAAACAAGAGTAATTTCAGAATTTTGAGTTCTTTGTTTCTCCAGCAAATGTTTCTTCAATTTGTTGTTTGTGTTTATGTGTGTGCAAACCCTCCAAAAAACTCAATCTGATGTGTTAAATGCCAATGACCAGGAACAGCACAACTGTTTTTAAGCGAAAATGTGAAATATATATATGTCTAATTGAAAGTGTGTGCATTTTCGTATTTCGTATCGCGCATTTGTGTGCTTGATGTTACACACGAGTACAAATATGGTGTATGATTTTGTGGTGGAGATTCCGAGAAAACGTAGAGAAAAGTGTTTTCAAACGTAGCGGTGTGACGTACTTAACTTTTTCGTGAATAAGTTTAAGAGTCTGTGATCGTTGTTCAGTTTAAACACTGCGCATAAAGAAACTACACGAATTTTTCCAGTTGTAAGCTTCGTTGAATTGAAGTCGTTTGCAAAAAGGCGTAGCGTGTGTATATACACATTATGGACTGAGTCCAGCCATTTTTACGGATGTTTTCATGAAATTACTTTCCACCAAAATTACTCATATATTGGAAGCGAACATACAAAAATAGCCTAAAATAGCTGTGATTAAATTATGGGTGTGTCAAAGTCAAATATTTTAAATGGCAGTGTTTGCGGTCTTAGCTGGGAGACGCTCATAAAAATAAAGATGAGTACTGATTGTAGATATGAATATGAAGTTGAAATTGCCAAAAATCGCGTGAAGTAAAAATGAACATTGAAAATACTGTATTATCGATGGATAAATGCGCAGAAATACACATGAGTGCTACAGAGATTACACAATTTTTATACAATACACTTGCTTTGTAAATTTTTATCAATATGCATGCTAATCATTAAATCAATCAATCAATGCTTTATTGCAATCATTGGGTACGCGCTTTTCATTGCAGCATATACATACGTATACATACATACATATACGAACATACACACACATACATGCATGTTTAAACATACACACACATACATACATATAAACACACGCACACAAACATGGCATCATTTATCGCTCAAATATATATTACAAATTTTGGCCGCTTCATAGTTTATGCGTTTGCGAGCTGCTTCCGTGGATATTTTCGGCAGTGCGGTCTTTGTCGTCTTGTTCGTCTCAAGTTGATGTTGTGTTCACGTGCTGGTTCAAATGTCTCGTACAAGACAGTGGGTTTTCGGGTCGTCGTTATCGTTCAAATAAGTCGTTTTCTATTGTCGCTAATGGGCTCATCCACTGTAGATAGGCCGAGCTGTCTACATGTGGAACGTCTGAAATGTGGTCGTATTTTCGTTTTTTCGTTAGAACTCTTGCGCAGAAATGGAAAATGTTTTGGATTCGCTGTTTTTGGATAACTCCGGTAGCACCATAAACAGATATGCAGTAGGCCAATACAGAACAAAATAAACACATTGCTGATAGGCCTATGTGTGTGTGTGTTCGGGCAACGATGTCATAGCTTGGCTTAAACATAAAATATTTCCAGTAGATTTTTATGTAACATAGGTTATGTGTTTGATAAATTGTAAATGTTTGTCCAAATGCACACCTAGAACTTTTACGGTCTCGCTTTCCTTTATAATACTGTCTTGAAATGTGATCTCAATTTTCGGGAACGTCTTGAGTAAGTATTTTTTGCCAAATATTATCAATTGTGTTTTTGTGGTGTTCACCTTCATTTTGTTTGCGGAATAATAATCACTGAGTTCGTTGAGTCGCAGTTCCTGGTTTTGCAAGCACATGACAAGGTCTTGTACTGCAGTGGTCGTCATGATATTAGTATTGTGGCAGCAATAACACGCAGCTGAATTGTCACGATGTACTGCGATGAAACGACACGAGCAAGTGAATGAGTGACGATAAAGTAACACAAGAACAGTACACACGTTACACACACACATACATACAAACATACATGCACACTTCCACACACGCACCAACTGGTACACTGACTCTCTCTTGCGCACGCACAAACACAACCAGTCGAACTGGCCAGTGGTCTTCAACCCAGAGTTGTATCACAGTGGGGCCACAGTCCCCCCTCAGGAGCTATGCTCCGATGTAGCGCTGTGGTGGCCGTACTGGTCTGGAACGCCGTGACCAAACTATCCTAGGAGCGACGTGACGTGATGCAGCGGAAGGAGATCGAGGATACGAAGGAGGAGTGCCGTCTCCCGCTCGCGGAGGCGCTGTCGATGTCGGTGCGGTGGTTGTGGCCGACTGATCTACTCGCTCCAGATGTGCCGGCTTCAGCCTGTCCACTGCAACCACATCAGGCTTGCCGCGATTGTCGATGGTGAACGATTTGTCGCTTCGCTGCAATACGGCGTACGGTCCCTGGTAAGGAGGTGTTAGCGGTGAACGATGACCATCAACTCGCACAAAGACATGACTTGCCGTCTCCAGGGAGGGCGATACAAACGGTTTCTCTGAGTCACGTTGACGGTGCCAGCAAGTTGGAACAGGCCTCAAGTTTGCGAACGACTGCACCAAGTGGCGAGCGGTCTCGCTGGCCGGAAACTTGGAATTTTCGGTGAAAAATTGCCCTGGCAATCGCATTTTCTCTCCCAGTGCAAGTTCAGCGGGAGAAGCACCAATATCCGGCTTCAATGAAGAACGCATACCCATAAGCACGACAGGGAGCGCAGCAGGCCAATTCACCTGATCTTGAATGGCGGCAGTTAGTGATGCTTTAAGCTGTCTATGCACGCGCTCGACCAAGCCGTTTTGTTGCGGCATATAGGCACATGATGTGTTCAATTTAACACCAAGCAACGTCCATAACTCGCTCCAAAGGTCCGATACAAACTGACGGCCCCGATCCGATGTGATCGTGCGGCACATGCCGAATCGGGACACCCAATCCAGTAGCACTTTGGCGCATGTGGCCGATGTGGCGTCGGTCAGCGGTACCGCTTCGGGATATCGAGTGAATCGGTCAATGATGGTAAATATGAAGCGATACCCGTTGACCTCTGGCAGCGGACCAACAATATCAACATGCAGGCACTCAAATCTGCAAGTTGGTAGTGCAGGGCGTTTGAGCGGTGTGCGTTGATGACGCGTCACTTTACATTGCTGACACTGCAGACATGTTTTTGCCCAGGCAGAAACTTTGGACCCGATTCTAGCAAACACGAAACGTTCCGAAATCAGACGGCGCGTGGCTCGAGCGCTGGGATGATTCATGCAGTGGAACCGTGTGTATATCTCTCTCTGCATGGTTTGTGGCACCAAAGGTCTGTCCACGCCTGTGGAGATGTCAACAAGTAATCCGGTTGGACATCCTGCTATTTCGCGCCGCTCCACGTTTAGCGAAGTTGATGACGCCAGAGTAGTCACCTCAGGACATTTTGCCTGTTCGTTGACCATTCGCGCCAGATCAAGGCACTGCTGTGTGTCGACATATGAAGCGGAAGTTGATAAATGTGAGAAGGTGCAGCGGTTCTGAGTTAATGGACGGCTGAGACAATCAGGAACAATGTTGTCCGGGCCGCTGACGTGCCTAATATCGGTGGAGAATTCACTTAAGAAGGCTAGTTGGCGTTGGACTCTCGGAGACCGTTCGCTGGTACTGGTGAAAGCGTGTACCAAAGGCTTGTGGTCGGTCCACAACTGTAGCTGAGGACGACCTTCTAGGAGATGGCGGAAGCGCTTCACTGCGCTAAAGAGAGCATACAACTCCTTATCGCCGGTACTCCAGCGCAACTGTGCACCCTGTAGCGCTCGAGAGTGAAACGCCAGAGGCACCCACATTACTCGTTGCCATTGCAAGATGACTGCGCCGACTGCAGTGTCGGATGCATCTGCCGCCACCTTTGTCGGCGCATTGTCACACGGAAATGCGAGTCTAGAGGCGTCGGCGAGTGCTCTTTTGCTGGCTTCAAAGGCAGAAGCCTGTGAATCCGTCCACGTCAGCGTGCGCTGCTTGTTTTTGCACACAACATGCAACGGCTGGAGAAGTTTCGCCAATTGAGGTACAAATCGGTGGAAATGATTTATCATTCCCAAGTATCGTCTGCATCCGGCCACATCACGGGGCGGAGGCATGTTGATAAGGTCAGCTACTTTTTCAGGTAGTGGTTCTATGCCTTGTGCTGACACGACTAAGCCGAGAAATTTCACTCGTGGCTGACCAAAAACACATTTGTCAGGTTTAATGACGAGTCCTGCAGAGCTGAGACGACGGAATAATTCGCAGATATCCTTTCGATGTTGCTCTGCATCTGGTGAAAACACTAATATGTCGTCTATATATACGTAGACATTCTTCATCCCACGAAGCACACAGTCCATCAATCTTTGAAAAGACTGTGCTGCATTTGATAATCCGAATGGCATGCGGCGATATTCAAACAAGCCGAACGGTGTTGTTATAGCGGTTTTAGGTTGGTCCGGTCCAAATACTGGGATTTGAGCGAATGCACGAGCAAGATCAACGGTGCTGAACATGGTGGCACCATTCAGTCGATCTGCGAATGTCTGCAGATGTGGCACAGGATATCGATCAGGAACCGTGATCGCATTCAAACGCTCATAACATCCTACCATCCGGTAGGACCGTCCTCCATCTTTTTCAACCAAGTGTATTGGACTTGACCATGCTGAGGAAGATGGTACCAGGATTCCCTGTTCAAGCAAGTATTCCAGTTCACGTTTAGCTGCTGTCAATTTGGCTGGCATGAGGCGCCTTGGTCTAGCGAACACAGGATTCCCACGTGTAATGATGCGGTGTTCAACACTCGGGACGCTGACGGCCGGAAAACCAGAAGGCGGTGCACAGAGCGCTCTGAATGGCGCTGATTCACGAATTTCAGCGAACCCTGGACCGTCGCGCTGTGGCGGGTCAACTCGGCAAACATGAACATGTAATGGATGTCGGTCACATTTTGTCGCTGCTGGGTTGGTACGCAAGTAAGTGGTGCTATCCACCAGAGTCCTCTTCTTCAGGTCTATTATTAGCCCGAATTCGCGAAGAAAGTCCGCTCCCAATATCGGGGATGAAACAGCTGCTACCACGAATTTGAACTTGTATGTTCGGCCTAGTCCGAGATCGATCAATGTGTCTCGGCCTGCATCAAACACCGATATGATGGAACCATTGGCTGCTCGCAGTGTTGGAGATTGAAGAGGCGGAGGAGGATTTGGCCCTGCTGGCAACAACGACACCTCTGAACCGCTATCGACGAGGAAGTTGCGACCTTGACTGTCAGTTACGTAGAGTAGCTGACAGCCATTTTTGCAGCCGTACAGGGTCGTCACTGTCGGCTGCCCGAGGCGTTTCCCGACATATCCGCTGCAAACGTGCATCGGCCTAGGCATCGCCTTGCAGCCGGTCCGAATTTTTGATGAAATCGGCACCATCGATCTACAAAATCAACTGTTGCAGTAGATCGTTGTGTGGGCCGCTGTGTGACCGACTGACGACTGTGTGACCGACTGCTGGCCCGAGTGGCAGCCACCAGATTCTCTTTGTTTTCTGTTGTGCTGACTTCTGTAACTGTGCAGCTCGTCTTGAACGGGAGGTGATGCTGATCCGCGTGAAGAGCTACTTCACTGAGCTGTTTTGTCGCAAGCAGCTCTCTGCACATGTGCTGTAGTATCACCGGCAGACGACGCAAAAATGCTTCTCTGATTATCTCGTGGTCTGTATCTTCTGGGTACAGTAGAGCTAGATCGGCGTACAACTCTGTCGGCTTCCGTGAACCCAATTCACGAGGTAAATTCTCGAACCGCTGAAATCGCTCCGAGGAAGTAAGATTCAGCTGTGAACGCAGTTTCTCTGTCAGCTTGGTGTAACAGTCTGCGTCCAAAGGAGTTTTGACGAGGCCTTTCACCAATCTGAAGCATTCTGGAGGAAGCTTAGCCAACACTCTTCTGAACATGGTTGACTGTGTTCTCAAACCTCCGTCGAGCATCAGGTTTTCACACATGAGAATCCATGTGTCGACGTCATTGCTGTCAAATGTAGGCAGCTCTACTCGCACTGCTGCGGTGTTCAAAGAGCCTTGCATTTCACTAGCAGCTGTGCTGAGCTGATCGGTGGATTTTGTTTCCATTTTGAAGCTCTGCGAATTCTGAACACGGGGTCACCAATGTGGCAGCAATAACACGCAGCTGAATTGTCACGATGTACTGCGATGAAACGACACGAGCAAGTGAATGAGTGACGATAAAGTAACACAAGAACAGTACACACGTTACACACACACATACATACAAACATACATGCACACTTCCACACACGCACCAACTGGTACACTGACTCTCTCTTGCGCACGCACAAACACAACCAGTCGAACTGGCCAGTGGTCTTCAACCCAGAGTTGTATCACAGTGGGGCCACAGTATCATCCGCATAAGTCACTCAAGAATATGAGAAACAGCACACAGCTCAGACATCCACCTTGGAAAATCGAGACGTTCTCGAATGTCGAAACGGTGTCGGATAGATCATATGCATGATGATGCTGGACACGTACTTGTTGAGTGTGGCCGTGTAAATAACTGCCGAACCATGAGGGATCTATGTTGTGAGCTGCGATCTTGTCGAGAAGCTTGTCGTGGTGGATGACATCGAGACATTTGTGAGATCCACAGACACTAGAAGAGTGGCATCGCGGTTATTCATGGCTTCATAGGCAGTATCGGCTATGACCATGAGTGCTGTTTCGCATGACAATCGTCGCCTGTAGCCGTGATGGGCGTCGCTGTTGAGATGGCTATTTTCTAAAAAAGTTCATCGTTTGTATTTGTATGGCTTTTTCGAGTAGTTTCATGACGGGCGGAAAAATCGATATTGTTTGAGTGTCGTTTTTTGTTTTTGCGTTGTTTTTTGGTGCAGGAATAATTATGGCGTGTTTGAGTCGTTGTGATACTTGTCGCGAGGCGATGCTGAGGTTGATTATATATAAAATAATATGACTACACTGCTTACGTTGTGCACATGCTAAAAATGAAGAGGTTCGTCCTTTATTAAATATTTTTAAATGAATAAATTGGTAATTTGTTTTGTTATTTTAGAATAGGGTTTCATAAGAAATTAGTTCTCCCATTAACGTTATAAATTCGTAAATATATGCTTATATTTTCAACTGTTACAATTAAATGATTTCAGTGTTAAAATTAATGCATTTAGAGTTGATGATCAATCAAATTATTAAACGATATAAAAAACACATAACATTTACCATTAAAATATTTGTCTGCAAATACTAGGCGTTTGTGGTGGATGCAGAGGGAAATACGAAAATATTGTAACAAAAGCGCCGAATACCCTACCAGAGATTCATCAACAAGTTCGACGCAGATTTGAAGAAGCCGGTGGTTTTGGGGTGATAATTTTTAGTTATATTCGATAAATATATCTATGGGAATCATATACACGTGAATTATCCGTACGTACATGGTTTTAGCACCAAGGTAATGTGTTGATCCGGCAAATGGATTGTTTTAATTATGTGGTTAACTCCAAAACTGTATTTCTATGGAGTTAGTTTGTTAGTAATTTTTTGAAGGATCGAACGTATTATGGGAACGGCGAAATATAAATTAGGCTTGCTATGCTTCTGGTACACTGATGCACTGTATCCAAGCAACCTGTTCTCTGAAACTTAACAACGGGCAAAATTGACCGTTACAACGGGAAAGAACTGCAGATATAACAATCAACATTATTTGGTTGTAGTAGTTTGAAACTGAGAGTAAAGACGAGAAAGAGAGAAAAAGGACAGTCAGCTGTTTGCTCTCATTGAATTATTGCGATTTAGCGTTATTTTTACACACCAAATCAATCATGATGTATGACTTCAATTTTTACGATCAATTCCAATCAATTTTTTTCAAGTCAATTTATTTACTATTCATTTACATTGACTCAATCATGACATGAGATTTGTGCATTTTTTATTTTCATTTATCTTCATGCTGCATCGTGTTTCATTGGCTGAGGGGCGCCATATGGTCTGACAGGCCGGTGCGCCCCGTATACCCCTTAACACCAATTATCATCAAACTGAGAGTAATTGTGAACTGAGAACTGAGTAATTGTGAATTGTGAACTGAGAGTAATTGAGTAATAATTGAAGTTGCACATCTCCCGGTCGATCATACTTTAGATACGTAAGTATTCAAGTGTTTTAATATGAAGCCGAAGCATCATATTGGCAGGCTTGCGATTGTCCACCTGGCCAGTGTTAGAGTTCATTTATGATTTTTACTCGCGAAATATTCCATATATTTGCCTGTTCGAACAGCTAACAGGTCATAAATGGTCAGACCATAAATGACGCACTCGGACTCAAATCGGCGCCGGCGCTGGTCGTCGCTGGTGTTTTGGTGCGTTTACGGCGCACTTGTGACGAATTCGACTGTGTCGCAAGCCGCCGCCGCCATCTCGTCACGCGCGCCGCTTAACTCCAGTCGAGCGCCATCTGTACGGCGACCAGTGAAACACTCGTTGGTCCGCTCGACACCAGATGTCGCTGCGTTCGGTGTGCGGGGTTCGTGCAGTGTTGAGTCGGCTCGCGAGTGCAGTCGGCTTCAGGCGGCCGTCTGTTTCGGAGCTCAGCTGCCCTACACGATGACGTCACACCAGCTGACCGTTGGCTCCGTCGACGATGAACAAACGGCGCATGTTAGCACACACACATACACGCCCATGTTCACATAAAACCTCAATTTCAGGGCTTCTTACCGGACGTGATCGCATCCACAGTGGGTGCGAGGCTATTTGCCAAGAGGTTCGAGAAATTATGTGAAAATTAAAGAAAATATATGTTTCACCCAAGCTTTATATATTTCCCTGGAAAAGCGCTTTTTCCTTACAGTAAATTTAAGCTGTATGAGTGAACAATGTATTTGGAAAGTGTGAGTTTAGAAGTTATGTTATTTGGTCGTTCATATTTTCATCGTGTTGATATAGCTATCAAAAATTCCGGGGGTGCAATAACTGATTTCTGATTTTTGAAAACAGTGCGAACAATGAAAAACGTTGGGAAACACTGCGCTATTTAAACGATACCTCTAAGAGAACTGTACCCTCCAATTGAACGTCACTTTAACATATATAATAGCGACGTATCACTAGATTTTTATTAGCGAATTTGTAATTATAT
>OU696575.1:2022500-2082500 GCA_916048095.2 Sacculina carcini
GGAGTTTTGCCAAAATGAATGTGTGTGTGTATGTGTGTGTATGTGTGTGTGTGTGTATGTGTGTGTGTGTGTGTGTGTGTGTGTGTAGGTCGTTCTTGTGGTGTGCGTGAGCCTGTTGAAAGCTTGATGTCTTATTACCACCTGGTAAGCTGGTCCGTACCGCTGGTATTTACCACGGCAGCACTGGCTACCAGCGATGGTAATATATTTCTCCCCTCATCCTCCTCGCTCAATTTCTGTGTGCGTGATATTGAGCTTTGAGCTTTAGGTTGATGCCATATTATGTTGGGAAATTATCCAGTTATTTATTGGTGATTAAGTCTGTTTGCTAGAGCAATTATGTTTGATTTTTAATGCAGTAACTTAGCAGGTAAACTTTTACTGAATTATTCTATTTGTTTCTCTGTATATTTATTTATTTGCGTGTGTGTTTGTTTATATATATGTGTGTGTGTGTGTGTGTTAGTGGTGGACGGCGATTACTTGTACGGTATCTGCTATATCAGCTTCACTAACTGGTCTTATCGTGTGATTTTTGTGCTCGCGCCCGCCATTGTATCGGCCCTGCTCGGCTCTCTGCTGCTGCTCAAAAGTCGGTGGCTGCCGTTTGAATTCGCACTGGCAGGAATTTTTTGTATATTTCTAGTATATATTCTAGTGCATTTTGTTATTACCCATTTTTTTGTCCGTGTTTAGGCGTATTTTTCATTTTAATGTACTACCAAAACAACATTTTAATTATTTAAATAATAATTTTGATACTTAAATATATAATTTGTGTTTTGAAAGTAATTGTTCTTATTTGATTGACGAATATTTATTTTCAAGCGGAAGTATATAGTAAAAGTAAGAAGTAAAAGTTGGATTTTGTACAATTTATTTTGTTTTTCAGAATTGCAAAAGTTCTATTCTTTTTCAGCTATTTCGAAAATGTTCTTGTGCTATTTTTCTGCTCTGGTATCGGGCGTTATTTGGTATTTGCAGAATCAGTAGGCATGTGTGTGTGTGGCGATTTATTGGTTTATATCTCTTCTATTGATATTTTATTTCACGTTTTGGACATTTTTCTACACATGCATGCTATTCCGTATGATTTATACTATTAATTATTTTTTATTGTTCTACTTTGATTGTCTTTTTTCTTTTTGTGTGTTTTTATTTTGACGTTGTCAATTTACGTTTATGTTGTTGCTGTTTTTTCATTTTTTCAACTTTCATTATCTGAAATTCTTGTGCTGCTCAGGCGTTGTGTTTCTGCTACGTCATCGGCCTCCGTCCGGTTGTCCTGCCGGCCGGCGAACCCTCACAGTCACAGTTAGCGCCGTACGCTTGGCTGTGTGCGCTGTCGCATCGCTTCTCGCCGTCATTGGCACGTGTGTGTGCCACGTGCTAGAATACGTGGCACGTGGCGGCCGCACGGCGCACGTGGCGTCGCACGTGATGTCAGCAACTCTCAAACTCTCTCTCTCTCTTTCCGGCGTTGTTCTCATCTCGCTCTTTCTCTCAAACGCTTTTTTATGTATATTTTCCCCATCACACGTATACATATGTGTTTGTGTGTGTGTGTGTGTGTAAGCGAAATTCATTGTGTTTTTGTATTGTTCGATAATTGCTAAATATATTTCTAATTGTATTTATATTGTTATTATGGTTATTGTCATTTGAGTGTGTTGAGTGGATGTATTAACAAATGTTTTCACAGTTTTGCAATGCTGAATGCTGTTTGATTTGACAATTTTTTTTTTCTTTATGGGAGTTTGTGGGCTCTGTTTCGATTTTATATCTCTCTAGTGAGTACTACATTTCATCAATGTGCGTGTACGTGTTTGTATGCGTGTGTGTGTGTGTGTGTACGTGTGTTCTTACCTAGCTGTTCTCACCTAGTTGACTCCGCAGGAATGAGTCAAAGACTCGTGACTCCTGCCTTCCAAGTATCATATTTTATTTTGAATGATTGTATTGTTTTTTTTATCTACGATTTCCTCTGGTAGCTTGTTCCAATCATCTATCGCACTATTGGGGAAACTAAATTTTTTAACGTCTTTTTTATCATTCGTTTCTGTAGACCTTGACTTTGTACCACTTCTTTTTTCGAAAGATATTTATTGATTGCAATTAAATCCCCTTTTTTCGCCTTTCCTCCAATGTCCATAGACCTAATTTACTCAATCTGTTTTGATAAGATAAGTCTCGGATGCTGCTCAAAATTTTTATGGCCGATCTTTGTACTTTTTCCAATTTCTTCTTGTGTTTTTTTCAAATGCGGGTTCCAAATGACTGCGGCGTATTCCATTGTAGGTCTTATAGTTGATTTTATTAATTTTCCTAGCATGTTTTCGTCAATGTATGAAAAAGCCGCTTTTATGTTTACTATCTTGCTGTTTGTTTTCTTAACGATGCTGGATGCGCGTGTGTGTGTGTGTGTGTGTTTCAGATGTCTTCTCAACAATACCGTACACAATCAACATCAGTACCAGTACAGCTACCACAATTACCACAATTACCACGATTACCACTACCCCAATCCCTACGGTGACGAATCGCACAGTCTGATGTCCACGTCGCCTTTCATCGCTCGCGGTTCTGGTACCGTCAGTGCAAGCGGTTCCGGTTCTGCTGCCGTGTGTCAACGCTTGCGGGCTCCGTCTGTGGTGTTGATGAAGTCGCACATGTTTTGCTTGTTCGGCGTGGCGGTGCTGTTTTCTAGCTGGCTGTGGCGTCGTGCCACAGTGCGAGCCTGGACCAAGTTCTATCATAGGTGCGTGTTTTCCGTGGCTCTCACTGTGTTTGTGTGTTTGTGTTTGTATCTATCTCTCTCTCTCTCTGTGTGTGTGTGTGTGTGTGTGTGTGTGTGTGTGTGTGTGTGTGTGTGTGTGTGTTAGTGTGTGTGTGTGTGTTAGTGTGTGTGTGTGTGTTAGTGTGTGTGTGTGTGTGTGTGTGTGTATCGAACAAGTTCTACCACAGGTGCGTGTTTTTCCGTGGCTCTCACTGTGTTTGTGTTTGTGTTTGTCTCTCTCTCTCTCTCTCTCTCTCTCTCTCTCTCTCTGTGTGTGTGTGTGTGTGTGTGTGTGTGTGTGTATTCACCTAGTTCTACCACAGGTGCGTGTTTTGGCGGGTCTCACTGTGTTAGTGTATTTTGTGTTTGTGTTTGTCTCTCTCTCTCTCTCTGTGTGTGTGTGTGTTTGTGTGTGTGTGTGTGTGTGTTGACCAAGTTCTACCATAGGTGCGTGTTTGTTGTGGGTCAATTAATTTATTGTGTGTTTGTGTGCGTGTATGTACAAGGGAATATATGCCTGTATGTGTGTCTGTCTTCTGTTTGTGTGTGCATTTGTCTGTTTGTGTGTGTGAGTGTGTGTATCCCAAGAAATACATTCTTCTACATTTATGTACTCACCTATTTGTACTTATCACAGGAGATGAGCTCAGCTCGTACTGTCCTGTCTCCAACCAACCCTCTAGTAACCTATCTTCCCTGAAAATCCCAGTATTTCACACACTATCCAGTATCTCTTTAAATGCTCCTACGCTTTTAGCTCCTACAATATTCTCCCCTAACTGATTCCAGATATGTTTGTATGTGTGTGTGTGTGTGTGTGTGTTTGTGTGTTCATGCAGAATGACGGGTCGCAGCGATGCGTCTGTGCTCACTGCCGCCATGCATCAACGAGCTGACACCGAAGCCATCGCCGCCGGCGGTCGGGCTGTCGCCAAGCATCGAGTGATCGCTCAGGCCTGGAGCAAACGACATCAATTGACACACAACAGGCGCATCTCGCTCAGCTTTCCGTCGGTCGCCTCAGATCCTGTCGGTGTGTGTGTGTGTGTGTGTGTTTACTCACATATTTCTGGCTACAGGAAATGAGCTAAGCTCGAGCTGTCCTGTCTCTTCAATATCCAGCTTTATCCAGTTTCTCTTTGAATTTCCCAATACTCACTACATTCAATATTTGTGCACTCAAGTCGTTCCATGCGTCCACACACATCTACTAGGCAAGCTGTGAACAATTTCTTCTTTTTATATTTACTACCATGTGTTCTTCTATCTGATCCTTCCCCCACTAAGCAATTCTCTCTGTCAATCTTCTCCATTCCGATCTTATTTTTATACACGTTGATCAAGTCAGCTCTCAATCTCCTCAATTCTCCAGAGTCGGCAGACAAAGTCTAGCTAATCTATCCTCCTAGCTCAATTCCTTCAGCTCTTCCACCATCCTTGTCGCCACTCTCTTTATTCCCTCAAGTTTCCTTATCTCCCAAGCTTCCTTTTGTGTGGGTGTGTGTGTTTCTGTTATATATTTCTGTTACGTTGTATATTATTTACCTCCGATCTTCAGACGTTTGTGTGTCTGTTTGTGTGTGTATGAGTGTGTACGTGTGAGTGTGCGTTTGAGTGTGAGCGTTTTTGGGGACCTCTGGTGAAAAGCGTGATTAGATTTTAGTGTTAGATTTTATATTTTAAGTGATTAGATAGTTAGGATATGACAGAGCCGTCGCAAATTATTATGCCCCCTTCCGAAGGCAATCATTCGGCCCCTATTGAAAACAAAGCACCTTAATAATACAGGTATGACTTTGGGAAAACGCAGTTACGAGCAGCTTTGTTCTGGAAACTTACGGTAATTTTATGATAAATTTCAACATTATGCATGAGACACCGGGTCCCCTCAACAATGGGGGCCAACACCCGACCCGGGGGGTGCGGGGGGGCGGTTGCTACAGCTCTGCAATCAGATCTGTGTGTGTGTGTGTTTGTATGTGAATTTTCCTTGCTGAGTTGCCCCATACTCTGTTCAATTTGAAGTTTCCTTGTTTTGTATGTGTATGTATGTGTATGTGTGTGTGTGTGTGTGTGTGTACGTCAGGTATACTTGCCGGACTACAGACTCCTGCCAGTCAATCACCTTCTTCATCATTCCTGGCCGCCGTGCCCAGCTTGCTGGTGCGTCGAGGCGCGCTGATTGGCTCCACGTCGTCGGCGCTCGGCCTCACCCCCTCCCGACCCCCCTTCATCAGCGACGCCGGTGCTGTGGCTATGAGAGGCACCAGTGTGCTAGATGCTCAGTCTGTGTGCAGCGGTGGCAGTGTGTTGAGTATGATGAGTCGGCACAGCGGCATGTCTCTGTGAGCAGCTCTGACATGTGTTTGTTTGTTTGTGTGTGTGTGTCTGTTCGTGTGTTTTCGTGTGTACGCTTTTCTGTGTATATGTGTTTGTATGTTGTGTGTATGTGTGTGTGTGTGTGTGTGTGTGTGTGTGTGTGTGTGTGTGTGTGTGTGTGTGTTTGTATGTTGATGTATTCATTCACTTCTGTATGCCTGTTTGTCTATTGATATGCTTATATTTCATTAATCGTGTGACCGAGTTTCCTTGTATTTGCCCATAACTTCTGTGTACCTGCATGTTTGTGTGTGTGTATGTGTGTGTGGCGGTAGACTATCATGCGACTCACAAATATCCACCTCAGACACTTGGCTGCAACAGCGTCGACGGCGCCACTCGCTCGACTCCACGCGCTCTCTCACCATAGCCACGGCCGCCGACACCGAACGTCTGGCAACTCTGCTGTTTGGCGGCGCCGACGCGTGCCAGCAGCCTCATCAACCAGCAATGCTGCCAGGTCTGGGCATCAGCGGCGGCGGCGGTCGTCGCAGATTCGCTCTGGCCGGTCTAAATCGGCATCACACTCGAGCTCCACGCAGCACCAATCATCATCGTCGAAGATTGTCGATTGGACGGCGGCGGGCTTCGCACGCTTCGTCTTCGCTGTCTGTTGGCTCACGCAGCGGGAGACAGCGGGCGGCGATGTCTGCTGGTCAGCAGCCGAGTGTTAGTCGTCGCAGTAGCACGGTGTCGCGCGCCAGTAGCAGCATCACTTCACAGGTGGGCCGGCTCAGCAGACCGACAGTTCAAGATGTGATGAACCTAATTGGAATACGCCAAGAAGCAGTCTAGTTTTGAAGTTCTGTATGTGTGTGTCCTCATATATAGTTGTCTACCGCTGGAAATGAGTTGTGTTCGGGTCCGTGTTGTCTCCAAGTTGCCGCTAATCTATCTTATCCAATCAACTCCTTCAATCACCCTCACACACACACACACACACACACACACACACACACACACACACACACACACACACAACTTGCAGTTTCCACAGCAACACTCAATCTGTTCCAAGCATCCACACATTTGGACGAATGCAATAAACCAATATGAATGTGCTGAATTAAGTATGTGTGTGTGTGTGTGTGTTAGTTTGTTCAGTTTATTGCCACATTTTTCACAACAATCATTTCATGCGAATATACCAGCTTTAAAATGGCAGAAATATCCATCGAGCAAGCTCATAGACGGACATGATTGAAGTAGAATATAGTACAATCAGACAATGGTTGGCGGCTACATCAGAAAGTGTGTGTGTGTGTGTGTCAGTTGGCGCATGTACTCGAGTGTATGAACGGTCGTGCTGTACCGCGCCTATTTCCGCCGCTGGCTCCTTGTCGCGCAGCCTTGCCAGCCGCAGCGACGACGACGACGACGGCGGGGCAAGAAAACGCCAGCTATCAACACTCGAGCAGTGAAGGAGCCCATCACAGCAACAAGATGATGCACGCACTGCCCGCCGCAGAACAACACGCTCGGTATGTATGTCTGTGTGTACTCAGCTATTTGTTTAGCACAGGAGATGAGCTGTGCTCGTGCTGTCCTGTCTCCAACCAACCCTCTAACCTGTATGTGTGTGTGTTAATCTGTATATGCGTGTGTTTGTGTGTTCGTGTCTGTGTGTGTGTGTGTGTGTGTGTGTGTTTACCATCAATAGATCAAATAGATGCTCTTATCCTCAAATAAACAAGGAACGAAAAATCACAAAATGACTTGATCTATAAAGTAGTTAGATATATTTATTCAAGCCATTACTACACCAGCCCAATTTCACCACGTGTGTGTGTATGTTTGTGTGTTTGTCAGTTCGCCCGTATCCAGTACACGCACGGGCAGTCGTGTGTCTGTCGTGTCGTCGACGGGTTCATCTATACTTAACCTGGCGCAAAGGTTGCGCGGAGACATTTGCGATTTCGCTCAGCGTTCACAACAACAACGCAAGCAGCGGCGACGACAAAAATACCCGCCGAGCAGCGAAAAAAGCGTCGTCGTTGAAATGCACAAGCTAGACGCGGCGTCGACCAATCAGCTGACGGCGCTCAGGCAGCTGACCAATCAGCAGTCGGCGGGCCGGTCAGCGCACTCTGATTGGTCGGCCGTCGACCAATCATATTCGTCCGTGGCGCCGGTGCATGAAAAACTCCAGCGCATGCGCACATCGCCCAGTGCCACCGCTGGAGATATAGAGAATGCCGATCCCAGTGTATTGTTAGGCTTGAGTGGGAGTGTTGGTGGTGTAAATGGTGTAAGTAGACGTTCGTCGAGCGCACTTTCATCAAAGTCATCGGATATACAAGTGATGGTGTAGTACACATTCAAAGACACGAAAACAGACACAACTACACACTAACACACGTATAGGCATATATACACGTATACATGTACGCCAGCACAGACACACACATGCATCCAGACATACACACATGTACTCTCTTATACACACATACACATACACGCACATACATGCCATTTTTTCCCTCTGGCTCAATTACAATACGTTAGATTGGGGTTGACATTTCGAATCTGGTCCGGTTTTGGTGATTTGCATCGCGACTTGAAGTTACCGTAAAAGTCCACTAAAAGTTACCGCAAAAGACTATCACAGATAAACTCACACAAAGAATTCGAACATTGCTAATTATAGCTATCATTTTGTTGACTTCGCCTTTGATCGCTGTGACTTGTATGGTGTATGTGTGTATGTGTGTGTATGTGTTTGTGGTGTTTTCGGCTGTTCATAATTTGTGCCTTGCCATTAGTTAGACTTATTGACTGATTACTTGTTGTCCACGTGTGTTTTCATACGGTAATGTTTTCCATTAACTGTGTACAGTGTGTGTCTGTTTTATATGCCGACTTTGTATGCGACTTGTGTGTATGTTGTAAACTGAATAAACTGCGTCAAATTATTGCTTCATATATTCCTCAACAACTCCTCAAACACATCAAAAATAACAACACACAAAAACGATGATAAATTAGTAACTATTATTGCTTCGAAAACTCTGTTAGGTTTTCGCTGAGCGCACGGGATACAGCTATCACAAGCAAAAGAGAAAAGCGCGATATATTGAGAACTTCATTGCAAAAAGACTAGATCCCGCGTGTAAAATAGCTGCAAAATCACCAGACACAATAAATATACATTAGCACACATTAGACCACTGAACGAATTCAACCCGATATGCGCCCAAGCACACGGCAGTAATCACAGATTAATGGCATTACAATTCAGTTTCATGTTATGGATAATACGCGACATGAACTATTGTCGCAAAAAGATATAGAAAAATACAAAGGCAGGATTTGTGAATTAGGCAAAATACATCATTTGTCGCGTGTGACCAATGATCGCTCAAAAACAATTATCTGTTTAGCCTCTACCCTGCCCTCGGGCGGTATTACTCTGCTCAGCGCTTCCTTGTAGTTGTCAATCAGCACACAACGATGCGGAGGCACACTACACACACGCACACACACACATACAGACAAATGGGCAAACAATTTCACTAATATAACAATAAAATGACACACTTTCATTTGCAATCATGAGCGCAAAAATACTTGGAATCGAATACCCAATGTATAAAAGAAAACAGTCCCAGAGTGTATGTGCGTGTGTGTGTGTAAGTGTATAGAACATGTGTGTGAGTGTACGTGAATTGAAGGTAAGGGCGAACGTGTGAGTGTGTGTGTGTGTGTATGCCTGTGTGTGTGTGTGTGTGTATGCCTGTGTGTGTATGTGTGTATACCTGTGTGTGTATGCCTGTGTGTGTATGCCTGTGAGTGTGTATGCCTGAGTGTGTGTACGTAGCACTCACTGCAGTCGGCGATTAGTACAGAGCGATTGTATCTGATCGAGCATCTCCCAGCGCTGCATGCTGCCCTGATGCCGGCGCGTCCAGCGCGTCAGCCAAAAGCCGCGCACACGCACGCCGCCGAAGATCAACCGCGCCGCCGGAATGGTAAGTGGCGCTCTAGACATGGCGCCATAAGTCACCAGCGTTCCTCCCTCGCCAAGCTGTCGGCACAGTTCGGCCGCCGACCGACCGCCGACCGCGTCAAGAGCCAACACAGGCCGGCGCAGCGGTGTAGCGCTGTTGTGGTTCTCACAAGTGGTGTTGTCGTTGTTGTCGGCGAATAATTCACCACGACTGCCGGGCAAATGTTTGTGTGTACTCAGCTATTTGTACTTACCACAGGAGATAAGCTATGCTCGTGCTGTCCTGTCTCCAACCCACCCTCTAGTAACCTATCTTCCCTGAAATTCCCACTATTTCACACTCTATCCAGCCTATCTTTAAATGCTCCTACGCTTTTAGCTCCTACAATTTGTGTGTGTGTTTGTGTTTATGGCATCAATTGTACATCAGTGTGTGTGTGTGTGTGCTTATAGTCGCCTGTATATTTCTGGTCTCTATTGATATTCTTGTGTAATTTGCTCAAAATGCCAATTCGCTTGAAGGAAAAACTGTACTTTTTGTATTTTTTTTGCGCCGGGAATTTTAAGAGCTTCTTACCGTGCCCCACTCATTTTTCTGACACAAACAACCCAATTTCCTTCTGAGCTGTAATTTCAGTCGTGTTCCTACACGCGCGTGTGTGTGTGTGCGTGTGTGTGTGTGTGTGTCGGTGTGTGTGTGTGTGAGGGAAATAGTACCGCAGTTGTTCCTCGGTAACAACACGCGTCGCGCCCAGATGAGTGAGATCATCGATCAGTTGATCCAGATTGGGCCGATCACGAACCACATTGACTGTTTGTATACGCAGACGATGACACAACTGACACACACACACACACACATAAGTGCTACCATTGGGCATACATGTGATACATATACACGCACAGGTGTATATGTACACATACTCACAGAGAGAGATGCATACACACATGAACGCACATACAAACACACATACACTCTTAGACTCACACACACACACACAAACACACACACACAAACACACACACACACACACACACACACACACACACGAAGACACCAACATACACACTTACAAATATACACACACGTACAGACACACACTACACAAAGATACATACGCTGACACAAACAGACATATACACACATACACACAAACACACACTGAGACAGACACAGACACAAACACACATACACATACTTTGACACACACACGCACACACACACACAGAGAGAGAGAGGGAGACATACACTGACACACAAACACACAAACAGACACACCAGCACACACCTGAATGACAGCGCGACCCACGGCGCTGTTGGCCGCGTTCTGTATGACCACGTCGTTCTCGTCTATGTAGACAAAATCGTGCAACAATCGGTAGGCCGTGCAAGGATTAACGGCCATTGTTGCAGCCTCAAGCAGCGGCATGGACTTGCGAATCTGTATGAGCCAAACGCGATACAGGAGAAAATTGACAGCTGATACATTTCATTTCATTTATTGAAACATTTATATGGCACAATCTCTACACAATGTGTCTCAGATGCGCAGATAGTACAATATTTACAATGCGGCATTGTACAAACCGACACACTGATACATATACAAATATTCACAAGGGCACAAAACACACACACACACACACACACACACACACACACACACACACACACACACACACACACACACAGTCAGTTAGGATTACTCGGCGTTTCGGCAAGGTGAACGTTATGTATAGGCCAAATGACCACACGCAGATATATACAGGTACACTCACACACGTATTTATTAATTATCATATGTATCTATGTTTATTAAAAGGCCTAAGTGGCAACTGCTACACGGGAGTATGTCGAAGCTTATGAACACACACAGGTGTGTCCCGTGCAGCTCGCTGCCACCACAGAACCGACCCTCTCCACGCTATGGCGCCACAAGGACGGAAGACGTATTAGAGAGTACCACCTCCCCATAATGCATGACACAACTCATAACTGATATCTGGTACCATCATTTACTGCTGGGTGGACAGGGGCTGTGGGATTGTAGAATTCGCCCAAAGAAATTCTGCTCCGCCAGGTTTCGAACCACGGACCTCCCGCTTGTGAGGCGGGTGTGCTAACAACTGCACCACGGAGTCCGAATAAACTATACTCATTATATGCATAAACTAATTATTATATTTATTTATGCATTAATTATCAGATGTATCTATGTATTTAATCATATGTATTGTATGTGTCTATGTATCGTATTTTTGCCGCGCGTTTTGTGTGTGTGTGTGTGTGTGCAAGAAAGGCACCTTGATAAGTTGATCGTCGGTGGTGCGCAGATATGAGCGACAAGTTCCCGACTGAGTGCCGTAGGGAATTACCCAATCTCCCGGCTGCATGTCGTTCACCTAACACACACACACACACACACACACACACACATGACACGTGTGGTCAAACACATGTCCACTCTCATGAAAATGAAAACGGAATCAATCGGCCGAAAATGTTGAACAAAATCAACATAATTAAGTTCGCACCTGAGAGCCGACAAGTTGCACCTCGCCAAGTCCTTCGTTGCCCAGCACGGCGGGGAAGCTTTGAGGGCTGGCCTCAGAAGGATAGCGTCCCTGTACAGTATTGATATCAGCCGGGTGCAGCGGCGCAGCCATCATACGCACCAGCACCTGAACACCAGCAGAAAAACAAGAAGTATAAGAATACTAACATCTGGGGAAAATATCAACTATTTAACTGCATGCTGTTTCTGATAAGTTGTTATTCTCCTTTTTCCGAGGTGTAATTCTACAAGGAAGTCTAATCTACTTGAGTTTTGAAGTTATACCTAGACAAGTGAGAAAAGAGTCAATTACCTCGTTGCCCAGAATATTATCGTCAATTTCTTCTTCGGCCAAAGTAACCACATCTTCAGGATTTCCATGCTGGCTATACACGAGTTTTTTGCACAAGAAAGAAGCATTCCTGCTCTGAGGTCTGAAAAAGCGAAAAAATGATCCGCCCGTAAAAAGGCCAGCTGAGACAAGCCACATCTTAAAAAAACACCTGCAAAACGCACTAAATAATTAACGGCAAGATCACATGGAACAGCAACAGCTGATTACTACAGACTAAAGCTGCCAAATATTTGTTTACAAATCCAATGACAAACCATTTGCACAAGTATAAAAAAAACACAGTATAATAAAACATATATTAAACAACTGTAGGAAATATAAACAAAAATGTCATATAATTGAATTAAGTCGTGGAACTATACAAGCCCTATTCAGCAGAAATTCTCCAAAATTCTTATTCCCAGGAGCAAAAGACATGAACATGAACATCTACATTTCGGCACAAAGTCAATGCAAGAAGGCGATTCAGGAATACAAGTTGCAAGGCAGAATATCATTATCTGCCAACCATCACAAATTAAAAAGCGACCAATCGATCCAAGTACAGTTTATTTTTCTTTAAAATCATAAAAGCATTGTGAAATTTGCATTAAACATCATCGATATATTGCATGAAATCAGATTTAACATCTACACACACACAAAGCAAAATTAATGGCATGGTGATTTTTCCACGGACTGGAACAAAACAAAACAAAATGCGTCAATTTTTGTAGTCAATGATTGAATGTAGGAATCCACAATACCCAGTTGAAAAAACAAGCAAAGCGAGCAAAAAAGCCAACAGCGATTGAAATCAAGACAGAAATCGTCACAGAGCACACAGTGGCATTGTCAAAACATCAATGATACCAGCTTGAACACGCGTTTTGAGTGTAAAAATCCAACACACACAGATGCAGCAGTCAAAATAAGCAATTATTCAGCCTCTCCAATCAAATACAACAGCACGGTATGCAGCGAAGTGAGGCAGTAGCCATGCTGGCCGGTATAACCATCCTTTTCGCTGAGTAAATCGCTCATGTAGTGCATCTCTGAGAGCCACTGCGGCGCGCCGGTCCATACGACGGCCGCTGTGAGGCGCGGCAGCAGATCGTCAGCGCCGCCGACACACACGGACTCAGTTTCGCCGGACGCGTCGATAATTTCGCCGGATGCGTCAACATTTCTGACGGATCCGTCGGAAACGTTGACGGATCCGTCAAGTTGGCTGACGTAGGTCGTATCTGGCGTCGGCACGATAGCCGGCGACAGCGAGCGACACGGCGACGCGGCACCCGGCCGTTGCTGGTTGGTCGCCGGAACGGATGACGCGACGGACGAGTTATTCGACTCAATGCTGACGCACGTCGACGGCGTATTGCCGGCGCACAGATGTTTGATCAGATCCACCAGGTGGCCGCACTTCTCCAGCGCACACGAAGACTGCAAGCACACACACGAGTCATTTTCGGACACAAGCGTAGAAATGTATAAATAAATATTTGTATATTCCATGCCTACTTCATAAATAAATTATTCATAAAATGCATAAAGATTTAATCAATACACAGATTACCAGAAGTTCGTGGAAACTATATACACAAGAAAAATTGTTCGAAAAGTATTCCAATTCCGAGAAAACGAAACTAATTACAAAAAAACAAAATGTCATTCCATAAATATTCCTAATTGGAGCAGTTTCCCCTCACGTATTGCAAAAAAATTCAGAAACATACTTGAGGAAATATAAGCTATTTTATTTACAGCACACAATCAAAAGTGCTTCGTCACGTGAATTGACCTGCAAAATACGATGCAACAGCCGACGACTGGCCGCATCCGGCAGCGTGCGGCAGCCGCAGTCGCCGGACGCTGCCGGATCCGGCGATACGTCGGCCTGATGACTGCGCTGATGGCGAGTCATGGCGGCCGCCAGCAGACTCTCGTGGCGCACGTTGGCCAGCCGGTAAACGGTGCGTAAATGCGGCCATAGCGGCGTGCACAACGTGCGTTGAACGCATACGGCGACGCATTGACGCCAACGTGCGTCGCCGCATAGCGACGGATACACGCTCAACACCAGCCAGTACAGCGAACTTATGCTCTCGCGTAAATCTACCGTCACACGCACATACAATCCCAAAAACACACACACAGGTTGATGTAAGAACTATCTAATATGTAAGGGTCGTAAAAGTATAATATATGATAATGTATGTACATATATAGTACATAAATACATAATAATGTATGTAAATAAAAATATGCATGATGACACCTTAGTCAAAAGACAAACAAAAACAGTACAGCCAAAACAAGTGTTTTCAAATTTTTGTACGTAGTTTTATTTATATTTATGTGATCAATAGGGCTGTCAAAAAAGTAACCTAAAAATAAGAAAAAAGTAACTTTATTTTCGAGAAAAAGTAACCTAAAAAAGTAACCTGAAAATAACCTGAGTTTTAATGTTATTATCACTTTTGTATCGCTTTATCACATGTTTATCACGCCTTTGCTGATTAGTGCGCTATATGAAATACACGGTTTGTTTGTTGTTTGTTTGTGAACATATAAAGTAACCTAATAACCAATAAAAAAGTAACCTAAAAATAACCTCCTTCAAAAAAGGTCAATTTCTGTTTGCAGTTCCGAAGGAAGAATATACACCAGTCCTTCTATCCTATTTCCGAGCTTGTACTATTTTTCCATCCTCTCTCCGATCTGGCACCATTTTACATCAAACCACCATAAGTGACTTACCATAATTTTGCTAACTTCGAAAAAAGGAGCATAACCATCCAAATATAATTTCATGTGTAAGGCTAATACAAATGCGAAATATACTAATTGCAAATGTAAATATTTTTAATAATGGTCGCAATAATGTTCCAATGGAACTTTTTATCAAATAGCACGTACTACAGCTTGTATATTTGTGTGAGCGTAAACACTGCATGTGTGAATGCCCCCGTCCTCCCATATGTAGCACCCTGTGCTCACAGTCTTATCAATGTAAAACGTGAGAAAATGGCTCTATCTCACGCCCTGAAAATCACGTTCTAATTCCTGTTCAAGTAAATACGTACTGTCAAGTGCTACAGTGCAGTATCTGGTATAGAGAGCTCACACATCGTACTATACCACGCTCCAAACATCTCACGACACCCTCCAGTTCGTGGACATTTTCTAAAATGGAATTACACTATCCTGCGTACCCAAAAACGTATATATATCGAGTAGCACAGTGTATTGTGTTTATTGTGTATTGCATGGTATTGTATTTTGTACTATATATAATTGTGTGTGCGTGCATGTGTATTTGTGTGCGTACGTGGGAGTGTGATTTTGTGTACGTTGTTGTATGCGCGCGCGGAGGTAGCTGCGTTGCATAAGCGCGAGCTATGAGTGCATGCATGCGCGGGTGGTATCCGCCCGGAGTCAACGGTCGCTCGTGCATGTTGGGCAGTGCGTTACTGGTGAAGTGAGAGTGTGGTGTTTTGTGCAGTGGCTTAGAGTGTTGTTCGGTGGAGAGAGTAGTATTTAGTGCATTGTGTTGCGGTGTGATCGTGTGGAATTGTGCTTTCTTGTTCTTTTTTATTTTTCGTGCTTACATTCAAATACAAGCTAACCGGCCCTTACGAAAAATGGAGTCTTCATGTGGTTTCGACGCTCGCGTGATACCAGAATTTGATGGTCAGAGTGACATTGTGGAATGGTGGACTCGCACGGAGATGATGTGTCAGCTCAAAGGCGTCGATGTGATGAGCGTAGTGCCACTACGTCTCTCAAAAGGCGCGTTTGTTGTGTGGTCCCAACTGCCGGATGAACTTCGCCGTTGTGCGAAAGGGACTCGCAGCGCTTTGTTCTCGGCGTTTGGAGTGGACAGATTCCGTGCATACGCCCTGTTCACCAGTCGTCGTCTGCAAGAAGGTGAGTCGCCTGACGTATATTTAGCAGATTTGAAAAAACTCGCTGTTTCATTCGGTGGCGTATCCGATAATCTGCTGATATGTGCATTTGTAAATGGCCTACCCGATCACGTGGCGACCAGTATTCGTGCAAGCACAGTGTCAGAGTCTCTGTCGTTGAGTGATATTACGAGCAGAACTCGCATGGTGTTACAAACGACAAAAAGCCCATCAAACTGTCTAGCCGCCAATGCCGGGTCGCTTTCACCTCGAAAATGCTACATTTGCAATCAGAATGGTCATTTGAGTAGAGAGTGCCCCAAAAGGAAATATCGGATACGATGTTATAATTGCTCCAAATTGGGTCACATGGCGAAGGACTGTCAGGGAAACGAGGAAGGAGAGGGCTCGTCAGCGCCAGCACCCTCTCCTCAGTGAGCAATGAGGCGCTTCCTTCAGTCACTGTGTTTATTGATCAACGTGAGTCTTATGTGCTTGTTGATACCGGTTGTTCTCGCTGTATTGTGTGGAGCGGTGTTTGTAAAACATGGACACCAGTAACGACTCATGTGAATACTCTGGGTGGCATGAGCTTTGACTGTTCGGGTGTTGGTGAATGTTGTGTGAGTGTCGAGCAACAGTCAGTTGTGGTGAAGGCCCTTGTTGTGCAGCACAAGCCGATGGGATATGATGCGATTCTGGGAATGAACGCCATATCAGCGCTGGGGGGTGTTTGCGTACGTGCTGACGGTAGGGTGCGTTTTCAAGTGAGTGCTAAGGCCGCATACTGTGCTGCGGCTGGTGATATTGTTGAGTCAAAACCTGGGCATGAGGCACGGTTTGATGCAGTTAAAAACATGTGGACTTGCAAGTGGAGGTGGCTTGACGACCACGAGCCTCATCGTTTGACAAACGAAACTGCACAATATCATGTGAGGCAACACGCCAAGGAGGCATTTGACAGAGAGATAAATGAGTGGATCAGCAACAAATGGTTGACTCCCTATGATGAGAGTGTACATGGGCCTGCTCGCTGTTTAATTCCTCTGATGGCAGTGACCCAAAAGAACAAGAACAAAGTGAGACCGGTCCTTGATTTCCGAGAATTAAATAAACACATTGACACTCGTTCTGCAGATGCTGACGTATGCAATGAGAAGCTGAGGGAATGGCGGATGAAGGGAGACAATGTGTTTATCATGGACCTCAAGAAAGCCTACCTGCAGATATCAGTGGACAGTTCGTTGTGGCCTTTCCAGACGGTGAAGTTCAATGGTGTGCTGTACTGCTTGACCAGGCTTGGATTCGGGTTGAGTGAGGCGCCCATGATCATGCATACGGTGGTTGACTCGGTGATGGCACAAAACGACCAGATAAGGCGTGGTACATCGGCATATGTTGACGATGTCCTCATTGATGGAAACATTGTGTCACCCGAAGCAGTGAAGGAGCACTTTGCCAAGTACGGTCTTGAATCGAAGGAGATTCAAAAGCTCTCTGACGGAACACGTGTGCTCGGCTTACACGTGTTTTCATCAGAGTCTGGCAAGTTGATGTGGAAAAGGGACAATGCTGTGGGTGAGTGTCCGCAACAGCTCACGAGACGAGTCGTGTTTTCTTTGTGCAGTACTTTGGTGTCGCATTATCCTGTCGGTGGCTGGTTGCGAGTTGCCGCTTCGTACATCAAGCGACTTGCATCCGAGGCGACAAACAGCTGGGACGAACCGATTTGTGACTCAGCAATCAATAGTCATGTGAACGAGGTGATGTCGAAACTGCAGCATAGCGATCCCGTGAGAGGCGTGTGGAAGATCGATGATGATTTGGCGAATGTATGGGTGGACGCTAGCAACATTGCCATTGGTGCGTTGGTTGAGGTGAATGGCGAGACAGTGGAAGATGCTTGCTGGTTGAGAAGGGACAGCCACCACATAAACCTCAGTGAGCTAGAGGCCGTGATAAAGGGGCTTGGCCTGGCGATCAAGCTCAAATTTCGAAAAATTCGGGTTTTCACAGATTCGTCCACGGTGCATTTATGGCTCAGAGGACTTCTAACGGCAAAAGAACGTCTCAGGACAGCTGCCTGTAGTGAGTTGTTGATCAGGCGCCGACTAGAGATCATTGGTGGATTGTTGGACGAGTACAACTTGACTGTTGAAGTAATGAAGGTGGCGTCTGAGAGGAATAAAGCAGATTGCCTGACTCGTGTGCCTGGTCACTGGTTGAAACAGGACAAATCAGTGTGTGCCGCAGGTGCTGAACCGACTGACGTGCGTCCTCGCATCCGGCAGATTCACCACGACGCCGGACATCCGGGCATCCACCGAACGCGGTACTTTTGCCGGAGGAAAAAGCTTTACGTGAGCAAGCGGGAAGTCGCAGATGTTGTGAGGTCGTGTGACATCTGTAATTCGATTTGTCCGGCCTCAGTGAAATGGAGACACGGGAATCTGAGCGTGAATCAAAACTGGCACCGACTGGCAGCAGATTTTGTGCATGTGCGTGATTTGTTGTATGTGTCTGTCATCGATTGTGGTCCTTCGAGGTTTTCTCTCTGGCGCAAGGTTCGCACTCGCAGCAGCGATGAAGTGGCGGACATTTTCGATGACATTTTTAGTGAGCGTGGACCCCCAAATGAGATACTTCTGGACAACGACACATCTTTTCGTGGACAGGTTTTTGTGCGGGCGATGGAACGTTGGGGTGTGAACATTCGACATCGGTGTGCTTTTCGCCCAGAAGGAAACGGCATAGCGGAGAGGTCGCATCGGACAGTGAAGACCATTGTTGCGAGGAAACAGTGCAGTGTGAGAGAGGCTGTGATGCTGCACAATTTGACGCCAAGCGATGACGCCGGTCGCAGACCTGTTGATTGTGTATATCGATACAGAGTGCGAATGCGTGATGAACTCCCGCGACAGCGCAGCACATCTGTTCGTGGCTGCGATTATGAGGTCGGCGATCCTGTCTGGGTGAGGCAGCGCGGAGATCGGTGTGATGCTGTCGGTCGCAGGGGTACCGTCACAAGTGTCGTGTCAGACCTCGTTGTCGCCGTCGATGGCATCAACAGGCACGTGGGTGATGTCAGACCACGGGCGGAGACGGAGAACGGTGGCGGCACGAACTCATTGGACGAGGCGAGCGGTGACGTGGCGGACGACGGCGAGCCTGCCGTCATGGTGTACGGTGAGAGGACTGCCGGGACTGGTCCGGCGAGTAGCGGTCAGCAGCAGACGCGACCACAGCGACAGAGTCAGCGTCCGGCGCGGTTCAATGATTATGTTGTGTATAATTCTAATCGGGCATAGTGATTCTTAGAATCAGGGGGATATGTATTGTGTTTATTGTGTATTGCATGGTATTGTATTTTGTACTATATATAATTGTGTGTGCGTGCATGTGTATTTGTGTGCGTACGTGGGAGTGTGATTTTGTGTACGTTGTTGTATGCGCGCGCGGAGGTAGCTGCGTTGCATAAGCGCGAGCTATGAGTGCATGCATGCGCGGGTGGTATCCGCCCGGAGTCAACGGTCGCTCGTGCATGTTGGGCAGTGCGTTACTGGTGAAGAGAGAGTGTGGTGTTTTGTGCAGTGGCTTAGAGTGTTGTTCGGTGGAGAGAGTAGTATTTAGTGCATTGTGTTGCGGTGTGATCGTGTGGAATTGTGCTTTCTTGTTCTTTTTTATTTTTCGTGCTTACATTCAAATACACACAGATATTAAGATGAATACCAATTGCTAAATCCTAACAGCAGAAACTTTGACATTTCTTGATCTTCAGACCTAATAGTCCATCTCTTTTCCTATTTTATCCTCATATATACCGTTTTGTGCCTCTTATCTGCAAAAAGTCACCGAACTTCGTGGTTAACTTACCTAATAACATGAAAAATACCAAAAGGTAACCTGACGATAAAAAGTAACCTTAAAAGCAAAAAAAGTAACTTAACGATGCAAAAGTAACTTTTGGTAACAAATTTTATATGCAGTTTTAGGTAGCTTATGAAAAAGTGACCTTTAGGTGAAAAAGTAACTTTATTAACTTTTGACAGCCCTAGTGATCAAGCATTTTTCTCCTGAAATTATATACATAATTTATTTTTATATAATAAAAACGACAATGAATAATATTTTCCTTCTATTAATCTATTATATATTATTCGCACTCTTGATCAATGTGTGCGCCCAATTAAATAATATATTTTGTTTGTACACCAGTTTATGCCAGAGTGAATGCCGGTATGTCGCCGCATACCTGCCACTATATTGCGCAAATGCCGACTGAAGGCCGCTTCTTGTTGACGTCGCTCAGTCGCCGCATCAACGACCACCGCACGAGCCCTGCCGCGCACCACCGGCCGACGCACCAGAGCCGGCGGCGGCTCGACGACGCACGGCGGCGCGGCGACGTACGGCACTTTGACGTCCGTCAACAGCTGCGAGTGCTGTTCAATAAGCGGCCGCATGCGGCAGTAGAGCGCATACTGCATGCGCTGCCGACTGCGCGCCAACGGATGCGACTTCTCCAGTAGCGCATGCATCACAGCACAGCGCACGTCGGCCGCATCAAAGCCGACGCGTTGACGTAGCCGTCGACGTATCTGCTGCGCCGACGGACGGCTGGCTTCGTACTGCAGTGCGTCGGCCAGTGCCGCCACTTGCCGGCGACGCCAAGCGGCTCGTCCGTCGATAACATCGGCGCCGTTGTAACTGCCCGCCGGAGCTGTCGCTAGCAGCCTGATGGACAAGATGGGATGTGACAGTGGCGAATGAAATATGCGCCGAAAAAGAGGCTAAAAGCATAAATACGAGATACAAAAGACAAATACGAAATACAAAGATAAATACGAAATTAATACAAATAGTATAATACATAAATACGATACACATATTATTATAATAAAATACATATTAAATATAAACAACAATAAAAATACATTATAAAATACAATATAAGAATAGCATACTAGAAGAATATCATGAAATAAACTTGTTGGGTGTTGGAACATCTTAGCTAACCGTGATTTCGTGCACAAACAGGCATAAAATTAACATTTAACTTATTTATTAATATTTATTCATATTTATTGATGGTTGTCATTTATTGAATCACATATTTATTGTTTATTGTTGTAATTTATTGAGGAACGTGGGCGGAGTGACATTATGAAGTGTTATCGGATGATGGTTTATTATTTATTGTTATTTATTTATTATTTTCTTTCCAACTCTCTTTCTAGACTTTATTCTTTTTGAACTCTCTTTCTCTCTGAATTTTTGGGGTGCTTCCGGTACATGGGGTGGTAGGGCGGTAATAGTGCTTGAACTCTTCTCATGCTACTGGACTTGTCTATAATAAATAACAATAACCAGAAGCGATGACACGAAATATGCAATGAGGTCCACACGAATTTGGCGCAACGGAGACAATACAATTGGTCACACAACGCCAAAAAACAACCGAATCTAGGCCACCAAAACTTCCGTACTATTCCGACCGCAACCACATTAGAAGACAATTGCGGAGTCAACAAAAAAATACACACACACGCACAACATAATGAATCACTTGATTGCAACGTTCACAACTACGAAAATACATACACACGCACACACACACGCACACAAACACGGGCCATAATATACGCAGGTAGGCCCAAGCGCATACATGAGTCACACATGCGTGCATAGGAACACGCACATACTAATTTGCGATTTAGCACAACTTGAAGTCTTTGAGAACAAAAACGTAATTGTATGTGTGTGTGTGTGTGTAGTTTTCGCTAATGGACAACGAAGCACAATGCCGTTTGGAAGCAGGAATAAAACAATCAAGACAATTAGACATTAGAAATGAATCGAAGTAGAAATTAGCTCGTGTTCAATTGAAAAAAACCTTTGACATTCAACCGACATACGAGTACACACACACACACACACACACACACACACACACACACACATACACACGTGCGTAGGTAGTCACCCACTAAGAATTCGCGAAAAAACGACGGAAAGGTTAGTTGCATTGGAATTTTGTCATTTGACAAGTCTTAAATCCGAGGAAACAGTCACGCAAAAAACTGTGGCGATTCCATTTAATCCCCTCCAAAAAACACCTTGTTGAGTGCCATATTTTTTCGTAGCGCACATAGGCACATATATGCTGGCTTTTTTTGTTAGAAAACTTATTTCGACTGTTTCATGTGGATTTCACACACACACACACAGGTACACACAAAAGCTACCTTTCAATAACCTCATTCCTAAACCCAAGTGCCGAAAAATTTACCGAAAGCGCATGAGTTGTGTTTGGCTGATTTTTAGTTTCATTGATTTATTTTTTATTTTGATCATTGTCATTATACGTTTCTAGTTGATTTTGGTTTGCAGTATACTGCTCGATTTTGAATATACACTTTTATTTAGCCTTCTGATTTGATTATTATATTCGATTAATCATTTATTTCTTTTGATTCTTGCTTCATTAGCTTTCATCTTACTGACCAAAGCATTAATACTTTTTCAACTTTCTCTCTACATCTTTTCGGCGCTCCCGGTACATGGGGCGACCACAGAGTTGTAATAGTGCTTGCACTCTTCCCCCATGCTACTGGATTTGCCTGTAATTAATAATAAAAATAAATATGCGTGTGTGTGTGCGTGTTGGTGGCTGACTTTTCAGCAGAGCGAAGATATTGTTGTCGCTGTTGATCTCTATGCTTCCTCCACACACGATTGCGCATTGTGGCCACACATCGGCTTTCCGTCAAACGTCTCTGCAGTTCCAACCTACACACACACACACACACACATACATACATACATATACCTACAGGCAAAAGATGAGAGCTTATAACATCAGAAAGCACCTGAAACCCACCAACACACACCTATATATACGAACGCATCGAGAAACTGTTTGTGTGTGTGTGTGTGTTAGAAACTACTACGAAAAAGGTGTTGAAAAAAGCATACACACAAACACACACATGTATGTCAATAAGAAACATGAGCTACACAATTAAAGAATAAATGACATGCAAAGATAGACTAGTTGTATATAAGTTGATTGGGATATGATGAAATATAAAGAGGATGATAATTAATAATAATTCAACGCAGGCGTAATTATACAATTAGGAAAAAAATATAACGTTCGTTTAGTGCCCATACCAAACACAGCCCAAAATTTTCAAGAAAAACCACAAACCAAAAACAGCTGTGGATTGCAAATTCGACCAGTACAACCACTACTACCAACACAAGTACACACAGGTACACAAGTACACAACACAAGTACAACCACTAACGCAAACACATACATACAAAACACAAAATCAACGTACTTTGAAGACATCGCAATCCGAACAGACCACACAAGAAGCAAACTCGAGGAATTCTAGTCAGCCAAAAAAAAAAAACACACACACACACACACACACACACTGACCTTTTGCGACTACACCAAGTACCAAGGGTGGAGCGAAATCGACGCAACATTCGCCCGAAATCGCGCACCAAAAACGACATCGACGGCAGACAAGACGAACGACGAGGAGACATCGTCGAAAACGACGCGCAAAGCTAAAGTCTAAGTCAATGTCTAAAAGTCTACTGAGCGCAAATATTTTATGGGGATGATGATCGGTGAGCGATTTAGAAGCGGCTAATTAAATGTAATGACAAAATCAACACACAATAAAACAGCTCATCCGCACACAAGGGATGAACCAAAACTGACCGCAAACCGCACGCCGACAGATAACACACACACACACACACACACACATGCAGACAGACAGACAGACAAACAGGCAGCGGCGAACAAATGCGCCGTACTCGCACCGAGGTGCCAAACAATCACGCAATAGGGGGACGCGCGTTTGTATGCGCGTGTGTGTGTGCGTGTCAAAACGCATACGTAGATAAACAAGATAATTTCCCATGGACATGTCCCATGTGTGTGTATGTGTGTGTGTGTGTGTATGTGTGTATGTGCGTGTGTGTGTTTGTTCGTATGGTGTCTGGTGTGGTGTTGTATGCGCGTCTGTGCATGTGTCAATGTGCGCAGATAGATAATGTCACGTAGATGGCGTATGATGCTGCGTGTGTGTGTGCGTGTGCGTGTGTGTGATTTTTTCACCTCGCTCAATTATAATTGCCGATGTGTGTGGTTCAATGAATCACAAAGAATGGACGAAAAATGTCCCCAACCAATCCTGAGCGTAGATCCTAAGGGGTAACGGTGGTATATATGCCTCCCTACAAATTGACTCACAGGATGAATATGCAATTATACAAGGATAATTCTGCTGAATTCAGTTCATTGGGTATATTGGCATCAAAATCACAATAGCAAAAACGTAACAATAAACGACAAATGTGTGTGTTCTTGTAATTATATGCAATCTACTCTTCATTGAGGTATGTGTGCTGTAATTGAATAGGCCGAAAGTGGTTGAGGATCCCATGTAATTGACCAACTGAGCAACTGTTATTTATTACTATTATTATTATTAATTACAGGTAAATCCAGTAGCATGGGGGAAGAGTGCAAGTGCACTATTACCACCCTGCGGTGGCCCCATATACCAGAAGCAGGCAACATATTTAGAGAGAAAGTATTGAATATTTAGTAGAATTTAGTGTTTAGTAGTAAAGACTGGAATGTATTTTTAAAATGAATTCACTCTCCATTGCTAGACGCAGAGATATTTTTTGTGATCTCTATGACGATACGCCTAGTCATTCGTTTTTGTTTAATCCGAATTGACACAAAATGCCAATCGCACATTGACAAACACCACACTTCAAGGTGTAAACAATGCCACACACAAACTCACACACACACACACACACACACACACACACACACATGCATGTGCCAACAAACTTGTTAACACACAAACACTCACACACTCACACTCTCACACAGACAAGCACACGCACTCACAAACACACACACACACATGCAATGCCAACAAACTTGTTAACACACAAACACACACAGATACACACAGACATACATCACAAAGTACATTGGCACAAACAAACATAAACACACATACAAATTGATAAAGTACAGACAATGCTTAGTGAAAGTTTGCGGGAAAAGCAAATCGAATGAAAAATGTCTTATGGAAAACAGGATAGGTTCATTCATCAGAAGTGATATATTCGATGAATTTCTGCGTATAATTAACGTGCACCTGTGTGTGTGTATGTCTGTGTCTGTGAGTGTGTACTGAACCTAATTCTGCCCAAATATTAGCATATATCAGCTTTTAAAAATAATATCGCACGACAGGCAATTCCAAATAGCAAAAAAACTCCTGTTGGTCCCAAATAGTCAAAAATACATATCTTGAAATCGACATCTCTCTCACAAAACTGAAGCACAAGTTAGAAGCAAAAAAGACAAGGATGTAGACTAAAACAACTATGGAATTTTGTTTTAATTTGAAATAAATACAATTGAAGTGTATAAACTGGCGCTTATTTAATTATTATATCTTTTTCTTTAACAACAACAACAAAAACAACAAGTTTATAATTATTTTGCAAACTTTTTTACAAACATTTGGCAAAACTTTTTTAAAAATTTACTGTTGTGCATTGTGGGATTTTTATGTTGTGGGTGTTTGTGAGTTTTTTTATACAGTTTCATCTCATTATAAAATCGTTTTTTATCTGTTTTGCTTTTCTCTCTGTCTGTGTGTGTGTGTGTGTGTGTGTGTGTGTGTGTGTGTTGATGATCAAGATGCATGGAGATTGCAGTTGTTAATAATACTCCAATAATAGAAATAAAAATATCAATAATGTTATTATAATAAAAGTAAAAATAATTAAAACATTCCTTATGTGTGTGTATGTTATGTGTGCTCTCAAATATTTAACTGATGTATTTAATTGCCCTGTTGATTTTCCAAATGGACTAAACTGAGATGAAAATAAATTAGTTAAAACCAGTGTTGACCTCAGCTCGTGGTGCATGTGTGTTGGGCTGTTGTTGATGCGAGCTGTGTATGAGGCCACCAGACGTTCAGCATCACGACGTACCACATCGGCAGGACATGGAGCAGTGTCACCATCAAGACCTTCGTCATCTCCACCAGCCAACATCATCAGATCACAATGCACTGGCCACAGGAGCAGCGAAATATCAAATTGCTGTGTGTGTGTATGTGTGTGTGTGTATATATAAATAACATGGATTACAATTGTGACAAACAGAGCCGTAGCAGCCGCCCCCCGTACCCCCCGGCCGGTGGGGCCCCCGAATGTTGAGGGGCCCCTTTGCTTCACGTATTATGTGATTATGTCTAATAAATGCATTCAATATTCACAATGGGGGCCCCAAGTGTTGCCTTCGGGGGGGGGGGCGCCATAATTTCTCGCAACGGCTCTGGTGACAAATACGATTTATTACGTTATACTAAACCTTAAATCAAACCCATTCAAAAATAAGTCATTTCCTTTAGATAGTCGTTCCGTTTTTTCTTTGTCACCGATATTTAAAATTCACACACGCAAAACAAACAAAAAATCTGGTGAATAAAAAAAACGCACTCACATTGTGCGGCGTTCAGCGGAATATCATCCACAGCGCAACTATGAAATAACGGTTGAACACCACAGTTATGTGTGTCACCGCTTTCAATAGCAACATTGGTAGCCTACGTACGCAACAACAACACCCACACACAAACCAAAATATGTACAG
Organism: Sacculina carcini; assembly: GCA_916048095.2. Lineage (NCBI taxonomy): Eukaryota > Metazoa > Arthropoda > Thecostraca > Sacculinidae > Sacculina > Sacculina carcini. The sequence continues at coordinate 2,049,125 of OU696575.1, forward strand.
TAATAGCGAGGATTGCTAGTTAGATTAAAACTAAATCAAATTAAGACCAGATTTGATTAAGACTAGATGATATTAAGACTAGATGAGATTAAGACTAGATGAGATTAATACTAGATGAGATTAAGACTAGATTAGGTTAAGACTGGATTATATTACGACTAGGCTAGATTACGACTAGATTATATTAGGACTATTTAGAAGACTAAATTATATTGGGACTATTTAGAAGACTAGATTAGATTAAGATTAGGCTAGATTAAAAATAAATTAGATTAAGACTATATAACATTAGCTTAAAATGATATTGGTATAAAGACCAGAATTGGAATACGATTCAGATTGGAATGTATGATATGAAAAACGCTGCCTTTAAACAGCGAAATTTATAAAGAAAAACAACAACAACCAGGAACAACACGACATTAAAATGTGTTTTTTAAATGCACTCTGTTGCTATCACGTAATATTACAGCAATTTAAAACAACACCACAAACACACATGTAACTGCCATAAATTAGCAAATTTCATTATAGAACACACAATAACGATGTAGTAATAATTCAGTAATTAATTCGGAATTGACGAAGATTTTGCAGCTAAAAGTATAGTACTCACCGCCAAACCAATTCAATCTCAACTGTATACACAGAAATCCAACCCCCTTGTTCTGTCTGGGTGTATGTGTGTGTGTGTGTGTGTGTGTGTGTGTGTGTGTGTGTGTGCTTGTAAGAGTGCGTATTTTATGCACAGATGTGTGTGTGTACACGTACACAGGTGGTCCGCGCGTGAGTGGAGTTTTGTAATCGATAATTGAATGCCACATGTAAGGTTCATCAAACCCACAAACAAACCTAAATTGCAAACAATCTTAAATGTTTATTAGAAAATAAATACACAATTATCACGATAAATTATTTATTAATAATTTCATGAAATCATACCAGCCAGAAATATTAGTTTAGCAAAATATATCTAATTGCCGCTTTTGTTATGTCTGCAAAAACATCAGATAATTAATCAATGAATAATAATCAGGTTAAACATGAATGAACACTCAGAAAAAACGCCCATGAAACAAAATGCATCGGCCGGGAATCGAACCCGGGCCGCCCGCGTGGCAGGCGAGCATTCTACCACTGAACCACCGATGCTTGACAATTTAAGCTCGCATAGGTGTATATAAAGCGGTGTAACGTCAACCAACGCCGAAATGTCTTAAGTACTTGATGTAGAATTTAGAGTTACATATTATGCTATGCGTAAATGCACACATATTTTGCCAAGTATAATTAAAATAATACACAATGCAATATGCATTATTATTATTATTTAAATTATTTACAGGGAAAATTCCGGTTTTGCTGCATTAGTATGTTTATGGTTGACGCTAAATGTGTAAGGATTCAAGAACATTAGATTGAGAAAATTTGATTTAACGAATTTTTTCCAGTCCCTCGCCTCCTGCAAAGGCAGCACAATATATAAGAACGCTAAACCTAACCTAACCTATAATCTATGAACAATATAGAAACTTTTTTGGGCGTTTTTCATAAATTAGCGTTTTTAATGTTCTTGAATCCTTACACATTCAGCCTAGACCGTATGTCTATACACTCAATACACACTCACTTCGTGATGCAGTAGGGCATAGTCGACCACTGGTAATTCCGATGGCGATCCTGACTGGGTTGAACGTCTGACAACATCATCTTTCAAAGTCAATTGGCCAAGCATCACCCAGTCGTTTTCTTCAACATCCTCTTGACGAATGTCATTGGGATTGACCGCACAACTTACTGTGTGCGTCTGAGCCAGCAAAGTCGAAGTCTTCAGCAGTGAACATGCCGAAGGAAGCGACTGAAGAACGTCAGAATAGGCCAATTGTGCACAGACATTGTTGGAAGGAGATTCGAAATAGTTGTACTTTTTCGATTGGCCACCAGATGGCGTTGGTGGCTGGCAAGATGTGATGACGTCATCAGCAGGATTATTATCACAACAGCTGATGTTGTCTTCCAGAGATGCAGGATGTTGCAGAGGCTGTTGATAATGTGTATCTGGGATGTGAAGATTGGATGTGCTCAGTGATGAGGATGTGGGAAAAACATAATCTGACTCAGCATCTAAACACACACACACACACACACACATGGACACAGACACTCACACAAATACGTACAAACATACATACACATATATACACACACATACAGGCACACGCATAGAAACACAAATACATACACTGATTGGGGCTAAGCAAAAAGATACGGGACATGAGGAACTGTTGTTGAGGGATTTTTGGGATGATGGTTTCTAAGTGAGGGGGGAAGCTTGACACATTTTTAAGGGGGCTTCACCCCCTTGGTACCGCCCCTGTCCGGTACTCACCAGGAGCCGACGGCTGCGTATCCTTCGTCAATCCTTCGTCGTCAGTATCTTCGCCAGCGGCTGGCGGACGTGACGTGGCCGACGCACCGAGACGTTCAACACGTTCAAGACACTGTTTGGCCAGTGTCAACAGCTGCTGCTGGTCGTCGACAGAAAGCCGAGCTGCGGTGGCGGCGGCCGCGGCGTTGCCACCACGCAGGATAAAACAGGCGTTCTCGACACAGCTGAGATAGGTGGCGCGGGCACCCTGACACAATAACAACAATAACTGACTTTGTGTGTGTGTGTGTGTTTGTGTTCTTGATATTACGTTTACCAAGTCGAATTCTGTTGAGACAGCAGACATTCATGGTTTGTGTTGTTCAGCATTTGTGCCTGGAAATATCTACTATTTACTCGACCTGAACGCTTGGCCGATTCACACTCAACATGCCGACCAATTAGAAACGCTAATGCGTGCGTATTTTCGCTCTAGTACAGTGGTGCTTAGTCTGTGTGGAATTGCCCCACTGGTGGGGAATGGAAGAGTTGCCAAGTGGGAAGCTAAAGGTCGGACAGAACAGGACAACTATGTGTGTTTCTATCAATTCAAATTCGTTTATTTTTGTTTCTTATGATATCTTTACGTTGATGTAACAACTGACTTTATTGAATTTATCAGCGCTGTTCTGTGTGGAAAATTAAGAGATGGCTCATTAAGAAGTGGAGAATCAGTGAGAAAAAAAAGGTTAAGAACCGCTGATCTACACAAATATGCCACCCTCAAACTCTGTAACCTAACCTAATGCAACGTTACCTAACCTGGCAAGCATACAATACCATAACAACGTCACTCATGACGTCACAAAGTAAAAAGGATGAGGTATTTTTGGGGATTTTGTCTCAATCTCTTGCAATTGGATGTATTGCAGAATGAAACGATCTGAAACTAAAACCGCTCAATGTAAACCGAAAATAACCCAAATTTCCAGTATAGTTTAAGTCATTTTATTAACTTGATTCAGATATAAAATGATTGAAATAATTCTAGGATGTAATGCAATGCTATATAGATACCAAATATGTATGTACCCTCTATATTTTGGGCACTTTGGAAACATACACATACATACAAACAAACATACGTCATACATACATAAACATAAACACACACACACACACACACACACACACACACACACACAGAGAGAGAGAGACAAGCACACATACCATAGGGGCCATAGGGAACACAATAAATGTCTACAGCAAACCAGGGTATTAAGGGATATAAAGAAGTACAGTTTCCCAAGTAGGTGTATAGATATATGGAACCGTCTGGGTAAAGAAAAAGTGCAATCAAACAGTATAGCACAGTTCAAGCATAGGTTAGATAAATGTGGGTATGGAGACAGGACAGCCTGAGCCCTGCTCATTTCCTGTAAACTACAACTGTGAGTACAACTGTGAGTACACACACAGAGACAAGCACACACACACACACACACACACACACACACACACACACACACACACACACACACACATACACAAGCACTGACCTCAATCTGGTTGGAGTACTCCATGTCCATTGCCTTGCCGATGTTTTGCATCACATTGTGTTTGGTGTAAAGCGGCGACATGACCACCCGTCTGGCTATGATAACCTGCCACACACACACACACAGAAAGAGAGACACAGAGAGAGAGATGATCAACAGGGAGGAAACAGAGAAGTCTATTGTTAAAGGTTAAAGGTTAAATGCCTAAGTGACAGCTGCTACACGGGAAGAAGCCGAAGCTTATGAACACACACAGGTGTGCCCTGTGCAGCTCGCTGCCACCGCAGAACCAACCCTCTCCACGCTATGACGCCACAAGGACGGAAGACGTATTAGAGAGAGCCACCTCCCCAGAATGCATGACACAACACATGACTGATATCTGGTACCATCATTTACTGCTGGGTGGACAGGGGCTGTTGGATGATAGAATTCGCCCTACAAATTCTCCTCCACCGGGTTTCAGTGAATTGTAGTGGGTTCTAATACGTGTCATTTGTTGTCATGTATAGCTATTGGGAGGTATGTGTGTGTGTTCATTATATTTGCGGTGGAATGTTTGAGCGTAAGTGGTTTCGTGCGTGACTGAATCTTGGTTGAGCGGTTCGCGGTTCGAATCCCTGCCCAGGTTTGTTCATCAACACCTCCGCTTGAGTTTATCGGGAGTCACCGCTGTTTCAATTTCGTTGACTTCCTATCATTCCCCGTATTCATTTTCGCCTGTGTTATTTTCACTCTCATTCATGACCCTACTCAGCCTTCCTATCTTTCTCAACTTCTATCTGAATCCTTCGTTCCTTCTCGATATTCACGTCCGCTTGTTTGGTTTAGAGCTCTGAATGAGTCTACATGATCCTCAAAATCGTTTTCATTTTTTGCTCCGCGTATGTTTAATTCTCTTCGCTCTAACATTGTTCTATCTTCCGCTTTCCAGTCGTTATGGTTTTCTTAGTTCAAATTTTTTTATCAATCGTTTGACTGTCTCTCAATCTCTGACTCTATATGCTTCTTTGTGATCTGTTTTTAGATATTTGCGGAAATATTATATTTTTCTGTTTTGCGTGCATGATCTGGTTTTGCTGTTCTTGTATATTGTATTGCTTCTGTGTTCTGTGTGTATAAGTGTTTACTATATGAGTTCTATTGCATATATTCTTGCTGTGTATTGGTATTCTTGCGCGCATATGTTGTTGTTGTTGTGATTATATGGCCGAAGGGAATGTATTCTTGAATTTAATTGAATAAATCGGCCCACAGTGGATTTAAAAATGCTCGTACTCAATGCACGACGTATCAATACTCAATTGATCAATGCATCTGCTAGTACCATATATCTGAGCTGCGAGAATACCTGTTTTATGCTGCGTGACAACTAGTAGATTAACAAAACCACACTGATATGGAATACTACTATACTTAAACGAAATAAGCACGCTTGGTCTCACCTGAAACCGTGAAAAAACACAAGAAAAAACAATTATGCCAAGAAACTCTATCAATGCCCGCTTCTTCCTGACAACCCAAGTCTGACTCTTCTCTTCCTAAAATGCATGTTTCTGACTCTACAGCTATTGCTCAATCTTGTCATTCCTCACATCTGGTTTCCCTCGTATCCAACAATTCTGCTATTAACAATCTTACCCAATCTGCTCATATATCTCACTTAGCCGTCACTAATTGTATTTCCTCCTTGGTTGGCCTGCTCAATATTCGGTCTGTACGTAATAAAGCTAATTTTGTTTCTAATGTCATTCTCTATCACAACTTCTCACTCTTTTTTCTCACCGAGACCTGGCTTTTTGACAGCGACGTTTCATCGTTTTCCGCCCAACTTCCACTTTCATTTAACTTCCTGCATGTGTCTCGCGATCTCACATCTTCTCGAAAATCTTGCGGTGGTGGTGTTGGTGCTGTTTATCACTGTTCTTTATCTTTATCACTTTTATCTACTCTACAATTTCCTTGTAGTTCCTTTGAATACGCTGCATTCTCGCTTTCTTTTCCTTCACACCCTAAATTAGGTATTCTATTGTTATATCGACACGATCACACTGGCACATCCTCAGTATTTCTATCTGAATTTGATACACTCCTATCTTTCTTCTCAGATACATTCTCCCATAATTTCATTGTTCTAGGCGATTTTAATTTCTGGATTGACTCACCATCTCATGCGCATGTTTCTGATTTTCTAACTCTGCTCAATTCTTGGGATCTTTCCGTTATGAACAGTGGTGCTACTCACCTATCCGGTCATACCCTCGACCTTGTGATCTGTACGCACTCCTCCAGACTGTTTCTCCTCGATACATTCACTTACCCCCCTGATTCTCTCATATCTGATCATAGCCTCATCACATTTTGTGTTTCTCTTCCTTCACCTTCTAAGCCTTCTCCCGCTTCACTGATGCTTCGTGATTACAAAAAATTTGATCCTTTATTATTTTGTCGTTTGGTTACCTCTCTTCTGAATCCCTCAAACTATTTGTTCCTCCCACCACTCCTCCTCCCCAAGTTTATATCCGACTCTCTCTCCCTCATCAATGGTCAGATCTTCCCTTTGCGCTTACATCACTTTCGCTCAAGATCTCCTCCGCCTCCCTGGTGGTCGTCCGATCTATCCCGCTTGCGTTCAGAATGCAGAGCCCGTGAGCGTTCTTGGCGGCGCTTTCGCTCTTGTTCATCATGGTTCTCTTTCTGTAGTGCCCGCAAATCCTTTTTCTCTGTGGTTGCTTTGTCAAAATCTAATTTCTATCGTTCACAATTACGCCAACTCCAATCATCTCGCTCACGATGGATGACTCTGAAATCTATTTCTGGTCGCTCTTCTAAGTCATCTTGCTCAATATCTGCTAGTGAATTCGCCTCATTTTTCTCTTGTAAAATTGCCTCCTTGCAATCCAAATTACTCACTAGCACTTTTCCTCTCCAATTTCCTCCTTGCCTTAGCACTGTTTCCTCTTTTTCCCCGATTGCTCCGTCTACCACAGCACGTTTTCTTACCAAACTTCAGAGGTCTAAATGTCCCACTGACCCCATACAATTTTCTGCTCTCTCTGATGCTATTATACTCCTTACTCCACTTTTCACATATATGGTTAACTCTTCTTTCCTTCACGGTTCATTCTTAGCTTCCAAACATGCCACTATACTGCCGATTCTTAAAAAATCCAATCTTGATCCCTCTCTGCCATGCAACTATCGTCCAATTTCTATTCTATCTCTGTCCTCCAAGCTTCTAGAATCTGCCATCCTTGTTCAATTACGGCCTATCATCTTGCCTGTTCTCGATCCCTGCCAATCTGGTTTTGTATCTCAGCACTCTACCGAAACACTTCTTCTCTGCCTCTCCAATGATCTATTCTCTAATTTTTCATTTGGAAATTCCGTGCTTCTGATTTCCTTAGATTTTTCTGCTGCCTTCGATCTAGTCGACCACGAAATCTTATGCTGCGATCTTGCTCATCTAGGCCTCACATCCACTGCACTTTCTCTTCTTACCTCATATTTAAATGATCGTTCCTATGCTGTTCGCAGTAATGCGGCTTTATCGTGCGACTTTCCTCTCACATCTGGGGTTCCACAAGGCTCACTTCTTGGTCCTTTACTTTTCAACTTATACGTATCATCCCTTTGTCCTATGCTCCGCAGCTATCCAGTTTCATTTCACGTATACGCTGACGACATCCAAATTTATTTTCCTCTTTCTCCTCATTCTTCAAATTTGGTCTCTATGCTGCTCACCCAGATTTCTTCTTGGGCTGCTTCACGTAAACTTGTTCTCAACCCTGACAAAACAGAATATCTAGTCTTTCACCCTCCTCGAATTTCTCCTCACTCTATCAACCTTCCGCTAGCCAATCAAATGCGCAATTTGGGTGTCCTTTTCGATCGTAACCTTTCTTTCTCGACTCATTTTTCTCAGCTTATCCGCTCGTGCCGCTTTTTACTCCGACAATTTTACCCTATTCGTTCGTCGATTGATGTCTCATCCGCTAGTCTTCTGGTAAATTCCTATATCTTTTCCAAGATCGACTATTGCAACTCGCTCTTCTTCCATCTTTCCTTGAAATCTATCCGCCAACTCCAAGCAGTGATCAACCTTGCTTGTCGGTTTGTACTGAGGCTTCCTCCGCGAACCCCTACTTCGGTGCATATCCGACAGCTCGGTTGGTTACCTGCTCTTTCTCGTATCCGCTATAAGGTATGTTGTCTGGTCTTCAAACTTATCCACTCTCCATCTTCTCCCTCATATCTCCGTTCCCTATTGACTCTCAATAATCGCACTTCTTGTCGCATTCCTGTGCCATTAGTCTGTCCTCCTGCTCTTAATCAATCCTCTTGGTCATCCAAATCTTTTTATTTCTATGCTCCTCGTATCTATAACTCGCTTCCATCTTACCTTCACCACAAGTCTTCATTCCGATCCTTTTCTGCTGATCTTCATAAATACCTGCTCACTCGTTCTCTTCATGACTAAATGTATGATTTGTCTTTGGTTATATGTGTGTTGTTCGTGCTGATCGTCCTGTGTTGTACCCTCGTTGTTCTTGCTTGATATTTGTCTTTTTACTCACTGTGAATTATATGTTTTCGTTGCTGCGTCCCTTTTTTTGCATCTCTTGCATTCGTCGTTGTCTGGTCAGGCTTCGCCCTGCTACTGGTAACCGTGTAATTCCAGTACAACCAGATTCACGGTCGAGTCGTCGGCGACTAAACCGGCTCCCCCACTGTTCTGCAGTGAGGAGGGTGGCTAGACACCCGACAGGAAAAAAAACAAAACCTGTTTCAAGGGCGGATGAGCTATCTGATAGCCAACGGCCATCTAGCATGTTCCAGTTTGCAAACGTGTTTTCATTTTTCTATTTGTGCCTACTCCCTGCTCGCTGTGATGTTCCTGTCGGTTGTCTCTTTCGCGCCTGTGTATAAATATGTGCGCTATATTAAATATATGTTGTTGTTGTTGTTGTTAATGCCGAAAATGTTAATCCAATTTCAAAATTCCAAACAAGCGCGCCGAGTGCAAATGCTCAACTGCAATTGCATAATCATGAACTTTGTGAATGAGTCATTCAACGCAGGCATAATAAACGAATTAGATTCAACCATTTAAAATTACTAAATTGTGCCTAGGATTTCCATTTTCCGTCACATATATACATTAAATAGACAAATTTGATATCTACCAATGTTTTTATTCATCTAATATTTTAATGATATTATTTACTAATATATACCTACTCATCACCCAATACTTATGCAAGTGCAAAAACTACTACTTACGGAAAATATCGCTACTCAAACTATATATACCCAAACTAAACAAGACAAACACGAAAAATGTGACCACTAACAGTTCAGTGCAGGGCATATATATTCAGGAAAATAAGTTCATGAACGCGGACACATAGTCTCAATGAGCTTCAACGGAACCGATGTATGTGTGTGTGTGTGTGTGTGTGTGTGTGTGTGTGTGTGTATGTGTGTGTGTATGTATGTGTGTGTGTGTGTGTGTGTGTGTGTATGTGTGTGTGTGTGTGTGTGACACAAAAAACGCAATACGCGAAACAAGATAGCGAGTGTGGTACGTTGTAGAACAATAAGCCAGCAAAAATAAAACCGAATTAAATACGATAGCCATACGTTTAGCCACAATCAACACACACACAAACATACACACACATAAATTTCATTTTTGGTTCGATCATACAAGCAATACAATCATATAAAAACCGGTGCAAAATATATGCAGGCCTCAAGAGCAAACACGCTATACCACCCGAAAGCCATCACAACAGACAAAGCCACGAACGAAGTCATCCCAAGAATACATGTGTTTGAAAGAGTAGCCAAAATTCACGGGCTATATCATGCGAACACAAAAGCCAATAGTTCACGTTTATCGCATGCCGGTTTCAATTTTAGTCAATGCCAAATTCATACGCACCAACAAGAATACAAAGCCCAACAAGCTGACTGATTACCGAAACAGTGAATCAAAAATAGAAACCTAAACGAAAACACAGGAAGCAAATACAATACACCATTCGTCAAATGAACTACGTTAAATACACACTAGTCAAGTGACTATACAATTGCCCGATGTGGCATTAGCAGCGGCAGTTTTGAGCAGAAAAAACCGGAGCGAATTCCGCACGACCCTAGCCGAATTCGCCTCGCCTTGAAAAACGAAACACCATCACAACACCAGCCAATCTCACACACACACACACACACACACACACACACACAAACAGTGGCCACCACATCGTCTCTAGGGTAGATGAAACGCATTGTCTTCGAACACACGGAAAAATCCGTAAATTGTGGCGAAATTGATGAGCGAACCGAGGGTTGCCAGTGCGCAGGCGCCCCATGCAATTATCGGCTGCGCTAGCGGCGCATGAGCCAGCACAAACGGCAGCGCAAAGCCGGAAAGAACCAGACCGGTGGTGATAAAAATGCCCGCGTCCAGATTCGAACCGCTGTCGCCGCCGCCCGTCAGCTGGTCGCGTCTGCGCGCCACCAAATACGGCACCGGCGCAAGCAGGTAGAAGACAACGACGGAGAACGGAGTCCAATTGTTGAACGCCGGCAGTGCGCAGCTGAGCAGCAGAAACATGACGCCCAGCGAGCCGGCAAATGCCATCAAAACCAGCGAGCGCACACTGTCACTCATTCTGGCGCACCACAAACTAAAAACACACACACACACACATTTTGTCATATCATTTGGCAATTGAATTTGTCGGTTACGAACACACATAGATATGCAAGCACAGAAAGGATGTTTTTTAATTCAGCTTTCAAAAGTGAACAACCAATGGAAGAATGGAAACTCACAGAGTATAACCTAAGCGGACCACAGAACAAAGACAGAGCACTAAGGACAATTTGAAAAAATACACCCACTTCGGACCTTCCTAGGTTGAACGTATTCATGAAATAAAAAATAGCAGCAAATTTCTTATCACAACATTAATACAGATATTAACTCACCTTATGCAAAAGGACACGAAAACACCGTAGACACAACAAACGCAATCCGAATGCCAATAAACGCTCGAATGCAGCGCAATAAATACAAGCGCAATTGCGTGTGACATTCCTAACCTACACGCGACATACACGGCTGATATGATTTTGTCTGAACCTCGATTTTGACCTGAGTTGTATTGTCCGTGAGTTTATTTTCAAATCTATTTTGTCTTTCATGTAGATTTCCAAATTGAAGGAGTGCATGAGAAGTGCACATATGTGTGTTAATTTCATGTACTTTTGCTATTGCACGGTTTTAGCATTGTTTTGAGACTAAACAGCTGTTTGATTTCGTGTGATATTTGTGCTGGTTTGAACAAGAACATATTGGAATCTATCTTGTGAGTGGTTCACATTAATCGTCAGTGCGTTTTCTTGCATGCATCACCTGTGTCTCTGTGAAGCTGGTAAGTTATTGAAGACACCGACATTTTCTTGAGGTCTTGCTGGATTTTGCTGAATTTTCCGGAATCGCACGTTGTGTCATCATGTCTAGTTGGGACGAAATCAAGCGCTTGGCTGCTGATCTGCAACGTACTCAACTGCTCTCCACCTCGCAACGGTTAGTCCGTTATTGACTTCACCTGTTTATGTAGTATCTAGCTTCAGTTTAAATAGAGACCTTCACTGGAGTCTAGCTCGAGTTAATGGTATAGATGGGCGCACAGCGGGGCGTGGTATATAGCATTACCGGGCTGCTGCACTGGCTTGAAATTCCTACAATGACATATATCTTGTCTACAACATGTATCTGCTCACCAATGGACAATTTTATCACAAAAATCAATCGCAAACATGAAAACGAACATTTCGAGTTTAGACCTTGAGTAAAATAGAAAATTAGTTTTTCTCTGTGTGTGTGTATGTTTGATTGTATGTGTAGTTTTTTGTGTGTATATATTTGTAGTTTTTTGTGTGTATATATTTGTAGTTTTTTGTGTGTATATATTTGTAGTTTTTTTGTATGTATGTGTTTTGTATAGGCTGTCGGAGAGGAATTGTATTGAGATTGTGGCCAAATTGGTTGAGCTTAAGCTGATCGAGGTGGTGCACACGACTAATGGCAAGGAGTACATCACTCCCGAGCAGATCAGTCGTGAAATCAAAGACGAGCTGATCGTACACAATGGTGCGGCCGTTGTGACTAAGTAGAGGCAAACATTTCACGACGCAAAGGCAAAACTAGACATGTAAAAGCAAACGTAAAGGTGTAAAGGCAAATGTAAAGGTGTGAAGGCAAAATAAATGATGTAATGTTAAAAGTACAGGTAATTTTGAAGGCCAAAAATAAAGGTACAATGACTTTAATTGATAATTAATCAAATGCTATTTTATGCCTTTTGTTAATTACTCCAACACTAACAAATGTTGCAGCATTGCAAAATTTATACTTTTCCTATCTGGTTGCATTTGTTGTCAATCAGATATCCCACTCTGTATATACGTAACGTTTTGCTTTTTATGATGAGCAAACATGTGATAACATTAATTACATTAACATTAATTCACGCTGATGGGTTCCTGGTTTGATCAGGGGCGTGTATTTGTGTCGAGGTTCGGGGAGATGACAGCCATCATGCATTAGTGTTCAAAGTTGACTCAATTGTTCAATTGCATGGGACCCTCAACTATTTTTGGCATAATCAATTACAACACACATACCTCAATGAAGAGTATATTGCCTAAATGATAATTTCGTACATTTTTCGTGTATTGCTATTTTTCTATATGCTGATTTTGATGATAATATACCCAATGAACTGAACTCAGCAGAATTCTCGCACGTATAATTCAGGCATATTCATACCTCGCAGCCAATTTGTCGGGGGGTGTATATAACCCATACCCCCAGGATGTACAAATACACGCTGGTTGTTTTTTGGCTGCAGGACGCATTGGTCTGCCAGAGCTGTCTCAACAGCTGTCTGTCGACTTTTCGCACGTGGAGGCGCGCGCGACGAAATTGGCGCGCGAAGACAAATGCGTGCATCTGGTCAATGGGTATTTGGTGTCGCGCGAGTACTTGGGTAAGTAGTGATGGACATGAGTACTTGAATTCGTAGTGCTGGACGTGGATATTTGGGCACGTTGTGATGTGATAGGCATATGTGGATGCGTAGTGATGAAAATGAGTACTTGTGTACTCAGTGGTGGGCGTGAGTACTTGGTAACCTGATGTTGGTGGTCTTGAATACTTGGATGCGTAGTGGTGGACTCAAGTACTTGGTCATCTAGTAATATAGGGGTCGTTCCTATTTTTCAAACTCAAAAATTTGGTATAGGAAGATTAAAATGGCGTCTTAATAAACTAGTGGGTTTCCTTTGTTCTCTGAAATTCGATTTTTGAGTTTCGTGGTGTTCTGGAATTTGATCAGATACACATTTCTTGTATATCATATATATCAGAGAGATTATGCAAAATTCACTGTGTTTTTCTGTTTATTATATCTCTATTTTATTTTATTATATCTCTTCTGTCAATTATATCTCTATGCTATTAATGGTTGTGGATTTTTCAAATGCCTTTTTTGCCTGTCACAAAGACGCAAGTTTATTTTTGTTTGTGTTGTTTTTTTGGTAGATAACCTCGCTGAGGAGGTGAACGATAAACTCCAGAGAAGCGGAGAGGTTAACATTGGCGATTTGTCGACGCAGTATAATTTGCCCACGGAGTTTCTCGAAAAGGTTAGCATTTCCCTCTATTTTTTCCTCAATTTTGTCATTCAATTTTTACATTCAGTGTTTAATTTAAATATTATTTTTGGTTCTATCAGCCGAATACTCGAATTTAAATTTTCTTTCAATTGCACATGTATATGGTTATTGGTTTTTTTCTTTCCCATTTCGTTTTCGATACATAAAAATTGTATGCTTGTATGTGGGTTCTTAATACATTCCAATTTCGCTTTCTCTCTTGTTTTTGCTAATCAATTATTTTACGTTAGTGATCGTGGTTATTTTACAAATACTTTTATCATAACAACGACATCGGCATACGTTAAGTCTTAAAACGTGTGCAATTTTCTTAATTGAATAATTATTTTCATTTTTTTGCGTTTCGCTTCCGATCCTTACTGTCATCTGACGTCGCTATCTATAAGGTCGCAATTAAATACGGTTTATATAAATGAAAAACGGGAAATACTCGAAATAATCGTGTATTGCTGTATGCACTCGGTGTTAGTATTGAGTACATTTCAATGCAATCCGTGAGTATTTGACGCTACATTTCATCCCGTATTGGCTAACTGTCGCAATATCTGCTCTTTCAATGCGCTCTTACGCTCTCTCTCTGAGGCACCAATGGCGTGCCCAGTCTGTAGCTGAGCAGGGGCGTAGCTAGTGCGGGCTTGTTGTATGTTAGTTTTTTTTGGCTGAGCTCAGTGAATCTCAAACTGATTCCAGTTGAAAAGTGTAGATGCTGACTTGAGATGGATCTAGGAGCTCGATGGATGGCAACTTTATTGAATCCATCCTTAAACTGTAGCTGTTTATTCAGTTTGATACACCCACCAGTTGAAGGTTCAATCAGTTCCTGAGTCATCATGTAGGACTTGTCGATTTGGCCACATCCAGCGGTTTGAGATACACTTGAATTACTCAACAAACCACTTGGCTTACTGAACTTGTATCGGCTGCGCTGTTCAATTGTTCATCTTGTTCTGGGGACTATGCGATGGTGCATTAAAAAAGCTTGAAACTGCATTGAAACTTGCTTGTCCACCATTGCTTGTCACACGCGCCTTCTGGCTTCATTATCCTTTCAAAGGATTATAACTGCGGCACCGCTTATATCTGGTTGTCATTTGTTGGCGATGTTGGTGATCATTGTTTGTTGTCATCAGTAGATCTCGAAGCGTCATCATATAAACTGCTATGTGAAGACCAATAGGGCGGAGGAGAGTCCTCTAGAATAATGAAGTCGGTGCTTTTATAACTGTTTCCACTTGATGTACTGTACTGATCGTCCGTTATAATCACGTTTGACAGTTCATGTGTGGTTTCTTCGTCGCTGTGGTTGATGTCGATAACATACGTTCCTTCCGTATGATATTCATCTTCATCTGGACTGGCCTCTGTCTCTGATATATACGGAGTTCTATTACTCACGATTACGGGATCACTTGCTGACCTTTGCTGTCTCAACCGAGTCACAGAGACTGTGTGATCGCTGGAGATGTTATCTGGAGTCAAAGAAGTGTGGGGAGATGCGTTTTCCACATGCAAATCCACACTTGAATCCTCTGTCGAGATACCGTGTATGTCACTCAACATAATCTCGGACGGTAGATCTTTTGCTAGTTCATCGTCATAGTGTTTGAAGCCGATTTCATAGGTTCCACACACTGACCACTGGTCATCCTGTCGTGCGTCTGCTTCTTGAACGAATGTGCTTGAATCAGTGATGGGTTCATTGACGACCAAGCTAAAGCTGTTTGGTTCCTGTCCTTCCATGACTATTGCTTTCATACTTTTGATCGTCTTTTTGCTTGCCTCACAATGAGATGATGAAGAGCTTTCCCGATTGCAGGACTCTGTGGTGCTGTCATTTCCGACAGTATTGCGACTTTTTTGTACAGTCTTTGTCTTTCTTTTTTTCCGTGTGGCAGTGTTTTTCGTATTACTGAGTTTTGCCGATTTAACGTTGTCACGGTGCTGTCCAACTTTAATATTGGTGGCAGGCAGAGAATCGGTTTTTTGTCGGGGCTTGACGGAAATATTCCTTCTGCACGGCTTCTCAGTCAAGTATTTTCTTTGACTGGCCTGTCTGCTGGCGATGTTACTCAAGCCTACTTGCTTTGATCTAGCTAAGCATTGCTGAGATTGTTCAGATGTTGTCGCGTCCTTTGTGCTTGTCATTGAAGCTTGTGTCTTGGATCCACTGTTTTGAATGGGAGAAGTCTTGAATGTTGTAGGTTTCAATTGAGACATTGGAGTCTCCTGGGTTTTTCCAGTTTGTGTTTTAGTACCGGATGCTTTGTCTATAGGTTTCTGCTGGATCCTCTTGGAAGATTGTTTAGCTTTGGTTAATTTTCTGGATTCAGATGGTCTACGAATATATTCGTTCTTCTTAGGGCACTTAGTAGCTTTGGAAGATGGAATCTTCATGGTCTCGTCGGACAGGTGTTTTGCCGTTTTAGTCGCAGTCTTGTTTGTCGGTTCAGCGTGGTTACGGACCGAGGACTTTTTAGGGTTCTTGGTGGCACTTCTTGTAGTACCCATCGCTTCTGAAGATAACATATCTCTTGTAGTCGATTCCGTGGAACATTCATATCCATCCGACTGTCCGGATGTGGATGATGTCTGTTCTGTTTCCTTGATGGACGAGTTGTCTGACATGGTAGAAGTATCTTGACTCATGGTGATTCCAGAACTTGAGGATTCACCTTGAGTATTTTCCTTCATCATTGCGTGCTCGTCCATTCTTCCAGAGGATTTATCACTCATCTCATCTTCACATAATCCAATGTGAGATGCGATTTTGTCCAACTTCTGGTTCATGCAAGCTATTGTGTGTTCTAGCTTGCACAAATGAAGACATATGGTGTCATATCTGTCTTCTTTTGCCGAATCCAATGTCATGGTGATGGCCGTAGATGGTAAATTACCGTTTTCGTACGACATTGCGTTTGTAGCTGATTGCTTGGGCTGATATCCCGTTGAAATTCGAGAGTAGTAATCACAGAATGCCTTCTGTAAGACCACTTCGTAATAACTGACACTTTTCAGTATGCCTGTCATAATCATCACTATTGATATTTCTTACAAGAAAGAACACGTGCCTTATGTGTTGGACGTCTGTCAATAAACAATAAAATAATTTCTACGAAAAAAGACAATTTTGCGTGCCTATAATTCGAGAACGCTTCAAGTTTAAATCCGGGTCGTTGAATTGAATAAGTCTGGCGGTATATTTTGCTCTATCTTTATTGTTTGCTATTTTAAATTCTAGGCCAGTACAGTGACATGGTATTACCACTATACCGTGGCCCCATGTACTGGAAGCACCCGGAATATATAGGCAGGGAATTGGATAAGTACAAATTTAGTCAGGAAAATCAGAGCTAATGAAGAAATACACAAAAATGTACACAAACATGTACACAAAAAATCAAACAAAATATTTAAAACGATAAATTAAAATGCATATACACTTGTAACACACGAATATCAAATTATTATTCAAAATGAGATTTAATTAATGTAATAATAACGAGTAAATTAATCAAATAAATATTTGAAAGTAAAAAAAGTATATAAATCTATAACTGAGTATATTTGTGTGTTTCCATTTTGCTTTTGTCTATTTTTGTGGGTATTATTCTGCCTTGTGTTGTGTGTGTGTGTGTATGTGTGTGTGTTTAAATTTACGTCACCGTGAAAAGCCTCTCAACACAAATACGCACACACACACACCCACACACACACACATGAACATATACTGTGAGCATGTGTGTGTGTTTGAACTGGTGGGCCTGTGTGTGTGTGTGTGTGGGTGTGTATGAATGGATGCTTATGTAAATGTGTGACGTTTATGTACTGGTGGTTTAGTTTGTGTATTTTAGCTATCACATGGTGTTTAACCATATGCCATGATTTACCCAGCTTTGTCGTTTATTTGTGATGCTACGCTATGTTTGCACATCTTTTTTGTGTTTATATACAATTGATTTAATAGCTGTCACTATATATTCATTCAATGCTATTAATTATGTCAAAGACGAAGTGATCGGTAACATTTTTTCTCACTGATTCCCCACTTCTTAATGGCCAACTCTTCATTTTCCACAACAGCGCTGATAAATTCAATAAATTCGGTTGTTCCTCCAAATTAAACAAATCAATATAATTTTGACAATCATTAATACATGTTTTCATAGTCACAACTATTTGCTGTACCGTTATTCCGAATATAATGAGATCAAATATGTGTTGAGTTGCTTTGAGTTGTGCCATGTAATTTGCCTGTTCGCGTGCATATATTCATGCATATATGCGTAGCTTGTAACTGTTCTGATGTTTCACGAAGTTTCACACGGACATACAAACTGTCATTCGACCGCTGGCTATTTGTGTGACGTCACACTGACACACTGCGCGCTGATTGGTCGGCGCAGGTTCAGCACGACCAATCAGAGCATAGCGTCGGGTGTTCTTGGCAATCGCGCATTTCGTGCTGGTTTAGTCGTTCAGTCTCAGTTCGTCTGTGCTAGCGAGCGGTTCGGCGTGAGCTCTTACTGATATCTGGCACTGACACAGTGTATAATGTCTTGCTGGATCACCGGCCTGTTTTGGCTGGTGCTTTTCTACGCGGCTTCAATCAGCTTGGCACAGAACACGGACACCACGAGCGATTCCAAGTCTGCGGACGCCAAGCACGCCCGCTATCCTCCAATCAACGATCTTCCACCTCGTCCGTATCCTCTGCCACCACTGCGTCCTCCCCATCTTGGTCATCAACAGCCTCATCCGGCAGGTATTCCTCCCCCTGCGCACGCTATTCCTCCGAATGCGGCCAGTCATCATTCGGGCGACCATTTCCGACCTGTTCCATCGCCACCGCTGCCTCTCTCGCAACGACCTCCTGCTTCCGCTGCTGGTGGCTTGAATCCTGCGTCGTCGTTCTCACCACATCACCAACAGCAGCAGCAGCGGCCCACAATGACGGTCACACACACTCAGGTGTCGTGTCACGGCATGACGATGCAGGTGGAACTGCATCTGTCGATGCCGTTCTGGGGCATCATATATCCGTATGGCCACTACAGCCGCTGTGTGCTCTACGAGGGCAACGGAGAGCGTCACATCACGCTGACCTTGGCGCGTGGCGTATGCGGCGACCAAACTCCGTCCATCGCCGCCAGTTCTTCATCGGTGCCGCTCAGTCCGCTGATCGAACATCGGCTCATGGTGCAATGGAGCGGCGAGCTGGTGGAGGAATGGGACTCGTCGATTATCGTGCGCTGCGACCGACCGCAAGACTACAACAAGACAATCGACTTCGATTTGACCGCATTGCCGCTGCCGTCGCATTTGACGGCAGCCGCACACGCCCGGCCGCAAATGTGGATGCAGTTGCAGAAAGGTGAGGGTCCGTACGCGCCGCAGCTGCAGGGCGCCGTTCGTCTCGGCCAGCTGCTGACGCTTGTGTTCACACTGTCGCACGAGTATTTCCACTTCGACGCCAATGTGCTGGCATGCTGGGCGTTTGACGGCGGCGATGACGACGGTCACGACATCAACAACGGCGGCCCCGGTCAAGGCGGGAATAGACCGGCCGTCGACTGGGCCCGTCCCCAGCATCAGCTGTACGGTCGTCCCCGGTCGTCGGGTCCACCTCCTCCGCCTTACCCACAGCAGCAGCAGCCACAACAGTCTGTGAGACGGCGTTCGATCGGCGAGCTTCAAACGGTGCAGGAGGGTTGCTCGTTGCGCACCAAGATCTTTGGCAATTTTCACAAGAAGGATGACTATGAGGGCACTGGTGGTGGGGGTAGCGGGGGCAATGCGGTGACGTTGTTTGCCTTCTTCAAGGCGTTCCGCTTTCCGACCAGCGACCGCGTCACGTTGCAGTGCAGTGTGCAGGTGTGCTTTCGTCGCTGCGGTCGGCAGCCGCCTTGCCAGGTGCCGTTTCATCCGCGACAGACGACAAAGTCGAACTCTGCCGCCCCCGCTGCGTCGGACTCGTCGGATCCGGCAGATCATGCCTCGTCGCGTCATCGTCGATCAACCGGCGACGGTCATCGTGGTCAAGGTGATGCGGAAGACGATGTGGAGGGGAGCGGACAGCGGCCGGATGGTGATGATGCCGAAGGACCGGAGGAAAGAGTGCATCTGATGCGCACCGTTAAGGTGTTGCTGTTGGAGGAGCCGGACGATGAGGAACTGCCGTCCGAGGGAGAGGACGCCGTGCCGGCAAAGCGACAGGGCCCGCGCAGCTATCGAGGTCACGACAACGACGGTTCCATCGATACAAACGATGCCGATTACTATTCAATGTGGACGTTGTTCTTGGCCCTGGTGTTGTTGTCTCTGTTGTTGGCGTTGTTGGTGGCGTTGATGTTGTGGCTGGGAATGCGACGTCATCGTGGAGTCCAACCAATGACCACTCCCACTAAATAGTAGCTTGTCTTGCGCATCTTTCCACGGACATGGCTGTGAAACGTGTTTGTTTTGTTTCGGTGTTTGCTACTGGGATATTCTATCGATGACGCTCAATTTTGTCGAATGCTCGCACAAATATATGGCCGACGAATGCAAATTATGTCTTTGCGTTGATATTCAAATTAATTTCGATAATCAAATACGAATTTCCCACTTTTCCACCATCATTCTGGATTTGCTAATTGTTGAGCGCCTGTTTTTATTCTTCCGATAAACAACACTAAATAATGTAGTTTTTATG
The DNA here is from genome assembly GCA_916048095.2 of Sacculina carcini. Lineage (NCBI taxonomy): Eukaryota > Metazoa > Arthropoda > Thecostraca > Sacculinidae > Sacculina > Sacculina carcini. Next base: position 2,069,496 of record OU696575.1, read on the forward strand.
TGTATATATTTTCGTCGATATGTAGAAAGTATTCGGTGAATTTTTAATTTTTAATTTTGAATATCTCCCCTTTCTATTATCGCTTCTAGTGTTGCAATCTTTAATTTCTCTCTTAATTACTTACTGTACTATAATCCTCCACTAAATGTGGTGTGTGTGTCTGTCTGTCTGTCTGCGTGCGCCTAAATGTCTGTGGTGCATGCATGCATGCATGTGTGTGTGTATCTGCAGGAGTTTTACAGACGCCTGGGCTCGCTGATTTCGGCCGAGCCTGATCCGGACAACGCTCGCACTCTCTTCACTTCGGCTCTGGTAGCTCGCACAAGAGCTCGTGTGCTCGGAGCTCTGTCGGCCGTCACACGTCCCACCACCGTTCTTCAACTACTGCAGCAGCACAACATCAAGGAACAGCTGTTCTTCAGTGAGCTGCCAAACTAGGCCTTTGTCTTGCACTTGGGCGTTTTTTTATCTTGTTGGTTTGTTTGTGCTTGTGTGTGTGTACTTACACATACACACACACGTACACACATGCACACACACACACACACAATGTAGGTTGATGCGCTATGCGAGTGAATGAAGCGCCATTTAGGCTATTGAAGATATTGTATAATACTTTCAAACAATTAAAAATCATTCATGTTTGATGTTCAAATAAATTAGCTATATCTTAGAATATACAAAGTGGAAAATAATATACAATTTTATAATATATATCTCATCTTTTTCGATTATTAGTAAAATTTCTAAATTAAATTCATGATAATTTCATGTGTGTGTGTATGTGTCGGTTAATATACGTAGATTTTCTTAGTATAAGTAAGGATAATGTTAATGTATATGTGTGTGTGTGTACATGTGTGTTGTGGTTTGATATCACCTGTGTTTCGACTGCTGCATGTATAGATGTCGCTGCTGAGCTGATATCGTGCGGTCGGTTGCGGGGCCACCTTATTGGCGGTCGACACGCCGTGCGCGCCGTATTCGTGCCCGAATGTCACAGCGCCGCCCAGCAAGACTATTTGGACCAGCAGCTTCGGCAGCATGGCTTTCTAGGTCAGGAGGTGCCAGCCGGGTTCCCCTGGGGTACTGTTCTAGTACCCCAGCGGTACTTTGGTCCTATTCCCTAGTGCCTAGCTCCTATTATATTCCTAGTATGTCTTTCCTAGTAAGTTTGGTACCCCTAGGGGGTGTGCGATCTTGGTTCCTAAAGGATGCGAGGATTTTTGTGAAAAATTACAGGAAATTTATGTTTTTTCCCTGAAAATATTGATTTCTTAAAGCAACTTGAAGCTTTATGAATGAATATTTGTCCATTTCTGACACTCAAGCGTAACATTTGAAGGGATTTCTATCAAATTGCATATCTAATCTTTATGTTCAATTCTACTTGTATGATTATCAATTGATGAAATTTAAATCTAATGTTGAATATGTGTGTGTGTGTGTGTGTGTGTGTGTGTGTGCAACTGTATTCTAGTGTTGAGTTGATTGCGATTGTGCAATTACACGTTTGTCAACTTTCTTGCAAGTTTTGTGTATGTCTGTGCGCGTTTTGTGTGCCTGTGTCTGTGTTTGTCTATATATGTGTGTATGTGTGTGTGTGTCAGATTTTGACGCACTCAAGCTGGCAGGTGTAAGTGATGCTGAATCCATGGTACGACGTCGCTACAAGGACCGCCAATTAACCTATCTCTCCTCTTGCGCCATTGGCCAACCAATAGTTGAACAGATTCAGGTGTGTGTAGGTGTGTGTGTGTATATGCATTTGTGGGTATGTGTATGTATGATTTTATGGTACCTTGTGAGTGCGTATATATGTATTTGTGGGTGTGTGTGTGTGTTTGTGGGTATGTGTGTGTGTATATTCAGCTTGTGTGTATGTGTGTGTGTGTGTGTCTTCTGTCCTGGTATTGCTTGTGTGTTATTGCATCTGTGTGTGTGTGTGTGTGTGTGTGTGTGTGTGTGTATTTTCCGTATATATATACACATTTTTTTATGTATATATGCTTATGTATATAAACCTACCTTGTACACTTGTGTGTATTTGTTTTTGCATTCGCACAGTCATACATTGAACAAACGGTCGACGAAACCTCGTTCATCGACCTGCTGCCAATGATGCCCGACTGCCTGTCGCCTCAGCACGTCCAACAGCTTATTCAACAGCTGCCAGCTTCAGCAGCTGTTTCGGCTGACAGCTGGCGGCTGCTTGCAACATCGGCCGATGCAGCCGGTCAGGACAGTGTGTGTGTTGTATCCACTGAGCTTCTGCAACGTCTTCAACAGCCGCTGCAAGATATGATGCCGTCACGCGCTCGTGAGGTACGCCGCTGTCTGTGTATGTCTGTGTGTTTGTGTATGATTTTGTGTGTGTGTGTGTGTGTATTGTGTATGAGTTTGTGTGTGTATGTGTGAATGCACGTGTATGCTTGTGTGTGTGCTTGTATATGTTTTTGTGTATGTGTGTGTGTGTGTGTGTGTGTTTGTATATGCTTTTGTGTGTGTTTGTGTATGTCTTCTGTGTGTGTGTGTGTGTTTGTATATGTTGTGTGTGTGTGTGTTTGTGTATGGTTATTTGTGTGTTTTTGTGTGCTTGTGTGTGTGCATGTACGTGTATGCTTGTGTGTGTGCTTGTATATGTTTTGTGTGTGTGTGTTTGTATATGCTTTTGTCGGTGTTTGTGTATGTTTTCTGTGTTTGTATGTGTAGCAAAACCAGAAACTATAATATATTACACACAGGCGCGCGTGGGCATCACTGCCCCACGCGCGCCTACAGGACGTCACACCACAATCGCACCACGAACACGACTCCCAGCTCACACCGTGACACACGGGAGCCCACACACACACACACACACACGCACAGTCCTCACCCGCCGCAACAACCAATCAGCGGCGAGCCGGTCAATCGCTCGCCGCTGCGGGGCATGCATACTCGACAAACGCATACACACACACACACACACCGAAACAACTGTACACACTCACCGACACAGCTATACACACTCGCTCACACACTCTCGCACGCAATATACAATTCAACCATACACGATCACATATAGACACACTAACACGTTCACGCACACACAATCTTTCACACACACACTCTCTCTCACTGCACACGATCACACCACACCTCCACCTGTTTTAAAGAAACATAAATCAACAAAAGAACAGACAATTAAAAAACGCGATCAAGCAAGCCAGGAACCAATAAAAAACCTAACTCGACGACGGCCTCCACCAGATGCACACACCGTGGCTGCGGCGAAGCACAACACTTCAGGCACCAGCGTCCACCGCGCTCCCGCCTCCGCCCGTGCTCTTCAGTGCCTCGCCGCAGCCTGCCGTCTTCTTCATCACCGGCTGCCGCGACAGGGCACAACACCACGACCCCAGCACCCACTATGCTCCCGTCGACTCCAGTGCTCTTCAGCACCCTGCCGCAAACAGCCGGGACGTCGCCGTTCACACAGGCCACGCCGTCGCCGTCGTTCGTCATGTTTTCCTCCGGCTTCAGCAGCCCTCTCTGTCACCTGCCCTCCAGCACCAGCATCCTCCACGAGCGATCGTCGCCTCCACCGACAATCCTGTAGTTGCCCGGCGACGTGCCTTACACCAGTGCAGGCGAGACGACTAGCATCCCTCGGCCACAGCTCCTCAGCTGCCTCCCGCCGGCTTCATGCTGCACTGCCGTCCCCCTGCACACCAACCTGACACGCCGCCGAGCACCTCCACCGCTGTTCTCCGCTGGTAGGCCGCTACTGATGCTGGAAGGCACCATCTCCACTGCTGAAGCCGGGTCGCAGACAAAAATAATTCCAAAACAAAAAGGCCGAAATAGCTTGTAACAAAACCCAGAAACTAAAATTATATTACAGACAGGCGCGCGTGGGCATCACTGCCCCACACGCGCCTACAAGAGGTCACACCCCGATCGCACCACGAACACGACTCCCAGCTCACACCGTGACACACGGGAGCCCACACACACACACACACACACGCACAGTCCTCACCCGCCGCAACAACCAATCAGCGGCGAGCCGGTCAATCGCTCGCCGCTGCGGGGCATGCATACTCGACAAACGCATACACACACACACACACACCGAAACAACTGTACACACTCACCGACACAGCTATACACACTCGCTCACACACTCTCGCACGCAATATACAATTCAACCATACACGATCACATATAGACACACTAACACGTTCACGCACACACAATCTTTCACACACACACTCTCTCTCACTGCACACGATCACACCACAGTATGTCTGTGTGTTTGTATATGTTTTTGTGTGAGTGTTGTGTATGATTTTGTGGGTGTGTGTGTGTTTGCATATGCTTTTGTGTGTGTGTGTGTGTGTATTGTGTATGAGTGTGTGTGTGGGTGTGTGTATGTGTGTTGGTATATGCCTTTGTGTGTGTTTGTGTATGTTTTCTGTGTGTGTGTGTTTTTTTATGATTTTTTGTGTGTGTTTGTATATGCTTTTGTGTGTGTTTGTGTATGTTTTATGTGTGTGTGTGTGTGTGTGTGTGTGTGTGTGTGTTTGTGTATGGCTGTGTGTGTGTGTGTGTGTTTGTGTATGGTTATGTGTGTGTTGTGTGTGCTTGTGTGTGTGAATATACGTGTATGCTTGTGTGTGTGTGTGTGTATGTGCGTGTACGTGTACATGCATACTTGCTTGTGTATGTGTATGTGTGTATATTTGTGTATGTTTGTGCATGTTTTACCGTGTGTGTGCGTGTGCGTGTATGCTAGTGTCTGTGTGTATGCTTGTGTGTGTTTGTATGTATGTGTGTTTCAATATATTTAGATGGTTTTCTATGCGTCTAACGATATCCATGTGTGTGTGTGTTTGTGTTTTTGTGTTTGTTTCTCTGTCAGGCCATTGCCTCTGGTCTTGTGGCTGCCAAAACGAACGCCAAACATTCATCTTCTCGCCAACCTTCCGTTCACTCAAGCGCTGGCTCCTCTTATACGGCACCGTCTGCTGGTTCGTTGGCTTCAGCATCGGCGGGTTTGGCGGCGGCGGCGGGTTTGGCAGGCGGATATGATGGCGAGAAAGGCAAGAAACGTGGTGTAGGTGGCGCTGGTAGTCAGGGCCGCGAGAGCCGAACTCGGGCCGTCAAGAACAAGTACCAGCGCAGAATGGCGGCCGCTGCCGAAATGCAACAGCTTGATAAACAACACGGTGCAGATGATGGCTCTGGTGAAGATCAGGATTTGGTGGGTCTTTCACTTACACATTTACATTACATTACATTACATTATGGAAAATTTTTATATAGCGCCCTACACCTAGAGGGTCTCTAAGGCGCTGCACACACACACACACACACACACACACACACACACACACACTAACACACACACTAACACAAATGCATGCATTCACAAGGTAAAAGATGGAGAGGGAGAGAGCAGAGAGAAAATCACACCTTATATTCATCGCTAGTGTACACAATGTTATCTAAGATATAATAGGACTTCAACAGAAAAAATTTCTTAGAGTGTTTTTTGAAAAGAGGAATAGAAGTGATAGAACGCAGTGTTGGGGAGAGCTTATTGTAAATACGGGGTCCTAAGATAGAGAAACAAAACACACACACACAAACAGTTTCAGTTTGGCTGTGTGTGTGTGTGTGTGTGTGTGTGTGTGTGTGTTATAAGAGCAACTGCGTTCGCTGTATCAAACACACATGACTAATTGTACATGTATTGATGTGTTTGTGTATTTGATTTGACATTATGTATTGCTAAATGAAATTGTTCTCCATCGAAAAATAGTGGGAAATTGTTGAAATGATATGTGCATCAAAGAGCTGTGGCTCGATGTACTTGTGCTACTAATATGTTGATATTGTTTTTTCTTATGATGCATGTTATTGTGGCAAATATACTTACTTACACACACACACACACACACACACATACACATACACACATTTGTGTGTATGTGTGTGTAAGCGCTATTTTGTGTGTGTGTGTGTGTGTGAGTGCAGAGTGGGTCTCATGGAGTGGTGTTTATGAGTATTGACGAGTTGCAGAGTGTTCTTGGCTCGTGTGAATCACTGGAAGACGCGTGCGATCAACTCGTGTTGGAGATTGCCAAGTGCCTGTTCAGGTGGCGTTAGTGTTGCGATCATTTTATCATACATAATTATCTCCCGTATCTCATATTATTATCAGTATTAAAATCGATCAACAGGTTGAAATGGGAAAGAACATGATTTTGAGAAATAAATGCGACCAATTATGCTTAATTAATTAAACAAGCATTAGTCTAATATTAGTGTGTCTTATACAATTTCCACTAAATATTTTATTAACATACGTATATAACAGGGCCGCTTTTTTCTTAAACTTGATTTCGTTTTTTTAAATTTCCATTTATATTTTCTTTGTTTCAAACGTTTTTTTATTGACAAATAATGGTCTATTTTTAAATGTATTTGCATGAAATGTGTGTGTGTTTGTGTGTTTGGTTAGGCCGCTAAATGAGCAATATATGCGTGTGGTGAGTGAAATGCAACAGACGATAGTTTGTGATGAAAGTAACACTCGACGTCAGAATTTCTCCGTCTTTCAGGACAAAGTGCTCTGCTTGTGCACAAATGTCAGACTGTTTGAAAAAGGCGCACATGAGGTGATTTTTTCAAGGCTACATTGCTTTTTATTTGTCCCACCTTTTATGATATTATTTGCTCGATCTTTCGTGGTCGATTGTTTATTGTTGAATTTAATTTTCGCAGTGAAATTTCGATGCGGAATTAGTACATAATAAATTAGTATTTATTCATGATTCTTAAATTTTATCAGTGAAAAATATACCTTATTTATTGAGTTTTTCTTTGTGAATTTAATAAATGCTTAACAAATTTGATCAAACGAAAAACTAAACTAAAAAACAATGTTTATTGTGAATTGAAATTCCTGTTTGAATTCAGCTATAAACACTTACTTTATGTGTTCGTTTGTGTTTTATTGTTGGTGTTAGTTTTTGGACGACACGCGAACACAATTGCTACGCTACTTGCTACGAACTGTTTGTACAGAGCTTGTGAGCGAGTTGTGTGTAGAGAGCGCCACTCAGCATTGTCCGGGCGATGCTGTCGACTCCAGTACTCTTTCCGCTCAGGTACTCTGCCTGGTGTTGTCATAGCGTTATTTTGCATTACACTCACACCCGCCGTGGGTCCAACTACAGCCAAGTTACTCGACCTTCACGCATATGTTATAAAGAACGAGCACACAACCGGATTCGAACTTAGGCTCTCTGACACCGGAGTTAGGTGTTTACACAACTGAGCTGTTTATCACATCGTGTGTCTGTGTTTTAATGTGTCTTATATGATATTCTACGAGAGCATTTTTTATTTAGTTTTGTGAATCGTTTTAATTTCAAATTTTTGTGGCGACTCAATTTTTGTTGCCGTTTTTGTTATTTAATCAATGCTCCATTTTCTTTTTTGGACTTTTCCAGTTTTTTACGTTCCTGTTTTAGTCATCACTAAATGCATTGGCAAATGTCTCATGCATTCTTATTGTATTTCCCGTGTGTGTGTATGTATGCTTGTGTGTATGTATGTTAGGCGCGAGCCAAGATTATCGATCAACTGCCGTCGGATGTGGCCGCGCCATTGGCTGCGTTACAGCGGTCGTTGACCCCGGCGGCCGAGGTCAATGACCCACTGGAGCCGTTCAACAAGTGTTTGCCGTCGGCGCTGGCGGCGTGCGGCGTTCACGTGCATAAAGTCGACCGCAAAAAAGACAAGTAGGCGCCGCGCAGAAAAAGCCGAAAATTTCTCGGACAAAAAGACAAGAAAGCGCCGCAGGCCGCACAGAAAAGCCAAAAACTTAAATTTTCAAACCACTAGAAAATGCCAAAAAATTATTCGATAAATAAGACAAGACAATTGTTTTTATTTTTTTTTAATTCCAGTGATGTTGTAATAAACAATAAAGTTTATATCATTCAAACAGCAATCGATGTAAAACCCAGTTTGTACGAAGTAAATTAATCTACATTTGTAATCTAATTTATTCGAGCGCTACTTTCGACGTTGTTCTTTCATGCAAAAGGCGTCAGATTGATTCGGTTCGATAAGAAGCCAGAATTGAGGGCATATGTGTGTGTGTGTGTGTGTGTGTGTATGTGTGTGTGTGTGTGTTATAGAGCTCAGTCACAGCAAATATGTGATGCCGTATTGAAGCAGTTAAGTGGCGTCGATTGTGTTGATCCGGCCTTGTGTCTGCATCTCACGTGTCTTATACTGTTCAATACGCACACAGGTGGCTTTTGTCATACACACACACACACACACACATATGCTAACATACACATACACACATAAACACACATACATACATACATACATATGCTCACACACACACACATACGTATGCTCACATACACATATATACGCACAAACACACATGTATGCTCTCATACACATACATATGCTCACATACACACAAACATACACACAAACTTACAAAATTACGTGTGCTCACATATACATACACATATATACACAGATACACACATAAATATGCTCACATACACACATACATACATACATACACATGCTCACATACATTGACATACATGCCCACATACACACACGCACACACATGCATATGCACACATACATACACACACATGTATTGAGTATTGATGAAGATACGGTTTCGCAATTTGCAAAATTGATACGCACATTGATAAGGCTTTAATTTATTCACACATGGACATATATGCATGAATGTGTGTCTGTCTGTGTGTGTGTGTATCCGTCTGTTTGTATGTGTGTCTACCTGTGTGTGTGTGTGTGTGTGTGTGTGTGTGTTCTCCCGTGTGTGTCTGTGTGTGTGTGTATCTGTATGTATATCTGTGTGTGTTTGTGTGTGTGTGTGTATCCGTATGTGTGTCTGTCTGTGTCTGTGTTTGTGCATCTGTCTGTCTGTCTGTCTGTCTGTGTCTGTGTTTGTGCATCTGTCTGTGTGTGTGTGTGTGTGTCTATGTCTATGTGGGTTGTCTGTCTGACTGTGTGTATATTTTTTCTCTTTTTTTAACAATACAAATTTATTTTCACATTTGAACATGCACATGAACACTATCATAATTGCATATCGAGATGCCGTGTGGGACCCGGAAGACGTAAGGACAAAGCTTCCTGTCTTAATCTCCCGACATCTGCCTGTCTGTCTGTATGTGTGTGTGTGTGTGTGTGCAGGGCATGTATTACATGCGTCAGGTAAGTTTGTACCGGCCCTTGTTGCACGACTTGCACGAGATTTGGCTCCGCAAACACACACCACTCTACTACAATGCCAGGGTGAGTGGCTCTCAAACTCTCTCTCTCTGTGTATGCATTTTCGCTCTTTCCTTTCATTTCTGTGCCGTTCAAGTTTATACTCGATATTGGGAGCAATTCCAACACATTTCACAATGTAGGAGTCCAATTTTATTTGAGTGTCAGTAAGTAAGTAAGAAGGCAGATTTCGAGATCATTTCGCTTCGCATAACAAGTCTATCGAACACAAAACACACTGAACACACGGAATAAACTCAAAATGGTTTCAACACACGACATAATGTCAAACTAATATATGTTTCTATGTAGTAATATGAGTTTGTATGTGTGTGTGTGTGTGTTTTTGAACTTTTGCTTTGAAAATGCTTGTTCAAAATGATTGTCGGATATTTATTATCATTCATACAAACGACCAACGATTTCAAAACGTATATTTACCATATGTTCCATTTGATAAAATAACGCCTAAATTTTTAGGCAAAAATTCTGAGGAAATTTATTCATATGAAATAATGAATAAATATATATAGAAATATATATATATATAATTATATATATATATATATATATAATGAATATATATATATATATATAGAAATAATGAAAAAATAGAGACCCGCTATTGTTAAAGTGAAATAATTTTTTTCATAATGTGTATTATGTATGTATTATTAAAATATTTTTAATTTAATGTATTATTAAATTTTTAATAATAAATATAAATACGAAAATAAAAATAACATAAAAAATATATAAATAATCTAATTTTTTATAAATATAAAAATAATACTGTATGTTTGTGTGTGTGTGTGTATGTTGCAGAGCTGGTGATGAAACAGCTGAAGCTGGCTCGCGCAGCTGATCAGCTTGAGCAGCTGGAGTCGGTGCGGCTGCAGCTCAGCTCGCAGCTGGTGCCGCAGCTGAAACAGCTGACGGCTGCTACCAGGCCCAGTAGCAGCTGATTCAATCATTGCACTCTGTTTATTAGGAATTTCCAATCAACGCAATGTTTTCGAGCCGAATTCTTATGCTAAATTTCTTCAATGCTAATTTTTCTCATATCAAAGCGTTATTTTCAATATAAAATGATTTAACTTCATGGATATATAAGCTTGATAATATCAAAGCTAGTGAGTTAACAGTTCGCTAATATTGGACGCGATTAACGGATGGAATGCGCGCTAATTCGTTAGAACGCTAATCACACCGTCCCTTAAATACATAGATTATTATCCGTTCAACGCTAGAGTATAGCTGATAGCGGTCCGTTAGCGTGCGTATAAACATCGATTTGATTATTCCACACGAAATAACAATCAAAAACACACACGCACACACACAAATGTGTATGTTTCTTGCCTTCACTTTCGTGTTGTTTTTGGGTCGCTAAAATTGTCTATTTTTATACCGGCTTCGTTTGAAGCATTGGTTTTCGTTGTGTATCGAGGTGTGGGGTTTGATGTTGTTCGATGTTTGATAACTAAGTGAACATTATATTTATATTTCTCAGTCGTTTTTAGTGTTTTTTGTTGTTGTTGAAATATATGAATTCACGTTGATTTCGCTCGAATAATGATAATATATATATATTTCAAACAGAGCAGATAATATAACGATATGTGTGTTAAAAGCACGAATATCACTTTAGCTTTAACAATGCCCACCAAACACTCACACACACACACACACACACACACACACGAAATGAAAGTAAAGACACGTTGAAAATTCACACGGGAAGCCGAAATTTACAATAATACGCGGATCACAAAGTTGTCCATGAAATAAGTTGAAATTTGAACGGTCCCATTAGAAATTTCATTCCCTGTTTCGACGAGAAATGACAACTGCAGGTCTATAGAAAAAACATCGTTGAGGCGCGTGTGGGTCGAAAACGGCAAAAAAACGATCGGTTCATAAATAGTTTTCACGGTAAAAATTCTGAATCGCCAATAATAGTTCCCAATAAACACCAACAAACATACGGACACACGGACACACAAACACATACACGAGAGTACAAATTTCCACAACCATTTTGAACCCGCGAACACACACACATACAAACAAACAGGAAGCGCACAGTTCATTTTTGTTTTGGCTATATCGACGCTCAAATGGAATGATTTTAAAACACCACACTTTAAAATATAACATAACACGCTGTGAATCAGCTGAATGACAATACGATAGACTAGACCTCGGCATGGCATCAAACAAGACTTCTGCATTTCATCATCACACCAATTTGTGTGAGTGTGTATTTGTATGAGTGTGTGTATATTTGTGTGTGTGTGAGTGTGTGTGTGTGTGTGTGTATTTGTGTGTATATTTGTGTGTATATTTGTGAGTGTGTGTATTTGTGTGAGTGCATTTGTGTGTATATTTGTGTGAGTGTGTATTTGTGTGTGTATATTTGTGTGAGTGTGTGTATATATTTGTGTGTGTGTATATTTGTGTGAGTGTGTATTTGTGTGTGTGCATTTGTGTGTATATTTGTGTGAGTGTGTATTTGTGTGAGTGTGTATGTGTGTGTGTGTGTGTGTGTGTATTTGTGTGTGTGCATTTGTGTGTGTGTATATTTGTGTGAGTGTGTATTAGTGTGTGTGTGTGTGTATTTGTGTGTGTATATATTTGTGTGTGTGTGTGTGTATATTTGTGTGAGTGTGTATTTGTGTGTGTGTGTGTGTGTGTATTTGTGTGTGTATATTTGTGTGAGTGTGTATTTGTGTGTGTGTGTGTGTGTATTTGTATGTGTGTATTTGTGTGTGTGTGTATATATTTGTGTGAGTGTGTATTTGTGTGTGTGTATTTGTGTGAGTGTGTGTGAGTGTGTGTATATATATTTCTGTATGTGTCTATATTTATGTGTATGTGTGTGTATATATTCGTGAGTGTGCAAACATATTTATGTATGTGTGTATATGTGTATGTTAATACTTTACGCGCGCTTTACTTTTACTTTACTTTTACTTTACAGCGCTTGCGTGTCTAAATGAATATATTAGTGTTTTTCAGCGGGTATAGTGCGCGTATATGTATATACATATTTCTTTAAGCATATGTGTGTGTGTGTCTGTGTGTGTCTGTGTGTACGTGTGTGTGTGTGTGTGTCTGTGTGTACGTGTGTGTGTGTGTGTGTCTGTGTGTACGTGTACGTGTGTGTGTGTGTGTCAGTGTGTATGTTGTCGCAACTTCCAGCACACACGTTGCTTTCACAACTGCCACCATTTTTTGTTGCGATATTTATCGGCCAGTTGGCGCGCGGCGCCCGAAAACTGGCGCGCATCGTTGCTCATCCGCTCGCTGTCATCGGCCAACTGAGACAGCTTCTGGCCACGCTCCACAGCTAACCTACGCGCAGCGCTCACAGCGCCACCTGCCGACGAACTGTGAACTAACAGACGGGCGGCGTTGTTTTTGGATGATTTAGCGTGGTCGTCGGCCGTAGCAACTGTGCCACGTCTAGGCTTGCCACTTTCACTGCCGACTATATAACACACACACAAACACACACACACGCACATACATCAATCAAAGTCTGTTTAAATTGTGAAAATGAATTGATTTCTAAAGTGCGAAGTATTTGTGTTACTTTTTTGGTCGACGACATTACACACTGCAACATAATATATTTTCACATATAGTAAAGTAAATCCTTCACACGCC
>OU696575.1:2087500-2092500 GCA_916048095.2 Sacculina carcini
GCCACATACAGCCAAATCCACTGACACACACACACACACACCCACACACACACACATACATACACAATTGCAACAGGAAATGAAAAGAATCAAAAAGCGAATTTATCTTTTAGAACTTCATTAAACAGAGGAAATCTAAAACAGCGAGAAAATAAAAAACATATACTGAAATAATTAAGAATGTGAACAGCTAAAATATAAATTAGGAAACAAAAACTGATAATATATTACAAATATCTAACCAGTATTTTACGCGGTAGCATTAACATCACTACAAATTTACATATATCATTATCATTACATATTTAATAGATGAAATAAAATAGAAAAACATAATTAAGAAAACAAATGAAGAAATATGCAATTTTAAAGTTAATAAACCATGTCAATATTAACTTAATACTTAATAATAATGATATTAACTTAAATTTACCTGCACTATATCGCCTTGACTGAGGCAGGTGTTTGGCCTGAACAAAAAACAAATAAAAATAGATCAATAACCAGATATAAAACATAAACTTTAAAAAACACTAGAGTGGCTTATTGAAACAAAATTTGTTCAAAACGTTCGTAAATGCAAGTATAGACAATTGAAATTGAGTAAAATTCTAATAAGGGTACTTGGTGACCGCAATTGAAAAACGTGATGAAGAAAAACGCAGTCGGTAGGACTCGAACCTACGCTCCCAGAGGGAATCTGATTTCTAGTCAGACGCCTTAACCACTCGGCCACGACTGCAACGATATCGGAGGTAATACTACCTGTAGTGATTGTAAATAACTTATTTCTGTCAAAAAACAATTTAAAAAAAAACCATATTTTTTTTTAAAAACCACTTGGTTTAAACCAAACAAACCCTGCTTAAAATCATGTCAAAAAGTAATATTTATGAAGATTTAAAACTGCATTAATGAACTCTTTTACTAATTCTTAAAATATTTTATCATTCCTATATGAGAAAAATCATTTCTGTCAAAAAAACAATTTTGAAAAAAACATGTTTTTTATAAAAAAAAACACTTGGATTAAACCATGGTTTAAACCAAACAAACCCTGTAAATAAGTAAATAAATCGAAATCATAATATTGATGTCACAAAGAGACAATTAATAATTAAACAAAAGTAGTCTATACAAATTTTATATTTATTTATATTACATCACTTACATTTGTAGAATGCCAATGTGCTGTATAATTTGCGCTACATATAGCATACTATAAATACGAATTTTCACCATTATAGTTCTGTTCTATAATTATATTCGTAAAACGATACACAGCCATAGTAAAACCAGCTGCCTACATCCAAATGTGATCATTCAAGTGATTTATAAATGAGTGAAAGACCACATTACATCAGGCATCGGTGGTTCAGTGGTAGAATGCTCGCCTGCCACGCGGGCGGCCCGGGTTCGATTCCCGGCCGATGCATATTTTCTATACTCCACTCTGATTTCATGAATCCTGAGCTCTATGCTTAATATTTTTATATATTTCATTCTTCAGTCTATTGTTCTTATGTTTTCCATTTTGGATGTGAAACGTTAGCAATTTACAACACTAATATATGTATGAAAAATTTCCATTAAAATTGCTCTTCATACTTCAGACATCCAATCTACAAAAAAACAAGCAGATTAATTGAATAATGTCTTCATAATTTAGAAACAGATATTATTGGAATATAGAATAGAAAATATACTTAAATTCCAGAAAAAGTCGCGGCTTCATGGATTTTCGATACAAAAAATGTAAAGACATAATTTGATTTTCATAAGAATCACCACAATTATAAAATAAAAACATTCATACAAAAGCACAAGGACACACACACACACACACAAACACATACATACACGCACACACAGAGAAACATGTGTGGTCCGATGCAGTCTGTACGTAGGCTAATAGCGAACCCGAGGAAACTCAACAAACGCAGAAACACACACACACACACAAACACACACACATGCACACACACACACGCACACACACACACACTCATAGACACACTCATAGACACATACACACACACACACACATACATTACATTATATTACATTAGGTAGATATTTATATAGCGCCCTACACCTAGAGGGTCTCTAGGGCGCTGCACACGCGCATACACACACACACACACATAGCCACACACACACACACAGAAAAGGAAAGATAAAGGAAGAAGAGAAAATTTACACCTTATAATCATCACTAATATAGACAATGTTCTCTAGAGTATAATACGATTTCACCATGAAGAATATCTTCAGGTGTTTTTTTGAAAACAGGGATAGAATTGATAGAACGTATAACTTGTTGTAAATACGGGGTCCTAAGATAGAGAAACAACGATTATAGTGAGTATGTCTAGAAGGAAAAGCAGGTTCCAATAAGAGACGAGAATCATCAGTTGACCTAAGTTTACGAGTAGATTTCTTGAAGGATAGAAGTTCAAATAAGTACGATGGCTTACGGAGAATAAGAATGGAATGAATGATCAAACAGATGCGGTAGTCAATAAGCGCCTTAATAGGAAGAAGTCCTAATTTTTGTAGATAGGGAGAGACATGAGAGCCAGCAGGGAGATTGTAGATTAGACGACAAGCTTTACTAATAACAGATTGAAGTTTGCGAAGCTGGCGGTGGTTCAGAGAAAGAAAGAGCGAACAACAGTATTGTACCCTACTGAGAATGAAAGAATTAGCTAGTTTGAAAGCAGCAGAGACAGTTAAATATCTTCGGATAGAATAGATTCGCCTAATGTGAAAGTTACATACCCTAATGATATCAGAGATGTATGGTTCAAAAGAAAGATAATCATCTAGCAAGACACCTAAGCTACGAACAGATTTAGAGAGAGGAACAGATAGACAAGTTAAACTTCTAGAAGATTGAAAAAGGATATATTTTGTCTTTTCCGGATAGAGCTTGAGATGGTGGGAAAAAGGCCAGGTTTCAATGTCATCCAAGAGAGAAGAAACAAAAGATTGGGAGAAACATACACACAAACATACAAACAAAACATACACACACACACACATAGACACTCATACATACAAACAAACATACACACACACATACAAAGCATATACACAGACACACACACACATACACACACACACACACACACACATACACACACCTGCCATTGTTCCAGTTGGTGTTGATTGTACGCGAGCATATGTTGAGGAGAATGAAGCCGACACGAATTGCCCAAGGCAACACATGACCCGTTGATCAGGTCAAGTAGCATCACGCCCGATACACCGCCACAAGCAACACTGACACACATACATACATATATGCATACACACATACACGCACACGTATGCGTACACAGACACACGCAGATATATACACACAAACACATACACGCACGCACACACATATACATACATACACACAGGCAGATATACACACATACATATACGTTAACATACACGCACACATATACGTACATACACACACATATACATACACACATATATACACACAAATATATACATACATACACACACACGCAGATATACACATATACATGCACGCACACACATACATATACATACACACAGATATACACGCATATACATACACACATATATACACACATATACATACACACATATATACACACATACGTACATATACATACACACATACATACACATATATAAGTCTCTTCTGATTGAATAATGTCAGTTAAGATTGATATACTTAATAAATAAATTACCACACTCATTAACATCTCCTAGTTCAATTTACGATATCATTGTGCTAAGCAAATGCAATATACGATATTGTATATTGCAAAAACACGATTTCAGCAATATACCGCTTACCACGAATACACAAATATATACAGTCAAATCGGTCGAATTTTTTGCCCCTACAACTAGCGCCATCTATCGCTGTTTGTGTGTACTTCTGCACTACTCACACGCCATCTGCCGCGTTCAGCGCCAAAACTGTAGTTGGCCGCGGCACCGTATAGAGGTCGCTGTTGTACTGATCGGCCGTGGGCGGTGCGGGAGTGCACACAAGCAGCGGCTGAAAGCCAACCTGACGTCGAACCGTGCACGTGCTAGTACTGGTGTCAGCGGCAGCGCCAACTGTGCTATTGCCGCCGCCAGCTCTGCGCACGCGTATTTGAAGGGCAAATTGGGGCTCGGGAGCGGCGGCGACGTCGGTCGCGACAGCAGCGCCCTCTAACGGCGCCTGTATGAACTCACACACACACACACACAGATATGTAGAAATACGCGCTTAGGCAAATTTGTGAGTGCCAATTAAAGAGTATGGGCATTTTTTTATTCATTTTTTCTCTATACATGTTATCATATGATAAATTACGCTATTTGTTAGAGAACAGCACACCAAGGATTAAATATTATATCATATAGTAAAAATATAACTAAATATAATTGGTAAAAGATTTAAAATCAAGTAGATAAATATTTAATCCTACAGTTTTACATATTTTCAACTAAGGTCACATGAGAATATCTAATTATAACTAAAAAACAAATCATCAGCCTAATGATTAATGATAACCTCTTAACCTATTAATAATAGATTTTTTGTGATTTTATACGACGGTCTTGTAGATGACCTGATCGTGTGTCGAAGTGCCGGCGGCGTTCAACGCAGCAGCCACATCTTCGGCCATCTCCACAACATCGCTCGATAGAGATCTGGCCAGGTGATTGCTGTTGTCGCCACCAGAGGGCGACACATGCGCGGCTAGCGGCCACGCAATACAGACACTCTATTGACATGCCAACACACACACACACACACACACACACACACACACACACAATATCTATATAACTGGCGAGGCCGAATCGATAGAATATACAAAGAAAAACAAAACAAATAGCGTGGATTTCTGATAAATTCAACTTTTTTTTCAATTATAAATATATTTGTTTGGTAATAGCATACATTATGAAATGTAATAGACTCCATATTTAAATGTTTATTTAATTTCTATACA
>OU696575.1:2097500-2110000 GCA_916048095.2 Sacculina carcini
TGTTTAGTGATTGAAATTCCAAAATTAATGTTGAAATTGTAATTAAAATGACACTTAACTGTATGAAAATTTCCCTCTTCCTATACCTTTCATCAGCGTCATCGGATATGTCCCGCATGGTCTAGTGGTTAGGATACTCGGCTCTCACCCGAGAGGCCCGGGTTCGATTCCCGGTGCGGGAATTTATTGCATCAACAAAACATGCTTATGCTCAATTATGATCAATTATAATCAATTATGCCATGATTTTATGGCATGTTGCTTTTATAAATTTCATTCAAAATTAACTAGCTTTTCACTATATTTTACTCAAAATAAACGGCTAAATTTGAACCTATTCCATAATTGATAACTTAACTAACTGATTAAACTTAGCATAGAATTAGAAATAATAACTCAATTTTCCGACTTAATAGTCTTACGGATAAATTTTATATATGAACAAAAAACATAAAAACTGAAGTAAATTTATATACGCTTTATGTAAACACACTAACCTATTTACACACTTACCTATCAATACATAATTATATATTTATAGTTAAATTCGATTCCTTTGTCGGGCAGTTTAAGTTAACGTTATGAAACAAATTTAATAAATAATAGATTCCTGTTCCTGAAAATAAAAATAAAACATTTGAATATAAATTGTTCGATAGTATTCTCAAAATTAAACAGCAAAAACATTATCAACATTGAGACTCGCATACACAAATTCATATTAAAACAACAAAATGCACTGCATGTAGAAATCACCACATACATCGTACACCAAAAAATTGCATGCGCTCAAATCAAATTGTAATTAAGAAAATATTACCCGGACAGAGCTGAAACCCATAACAACTTGCGTATCGGCTCACAATTGGTGCATACTCCATTCTGATGATCCCCTTGACGCATACACACACACACATGAGCCAAAAAAGTAAAGAAAATAATGAAAAACATAACGTTAATTGACAACTTCAGCTTTAATATAATATATGATGTTTTAGCTTGATAGCTTTAAACCATTTATTTTAGCTAAATCACAAAAACGATTACAATAACAATCATAATTGAAAACAATAATATAAACAATAATATAAACAATAATATAAACAAGTAGTAATTCGGCATAAAAAAATAAAAAAACAACATAAAAAATGAATACATGAAAAATAGACAAACCCAAAAACAAAATAGACAATGATACGTTATAAATGCATTTAACACTGATTCCAACACTTACCATGCACGTAGACGGTGGACTGAGGGGCTGGGTGTGATTTCACGTGCCACGTGCAAAGAGCTCCGTCCACGTGTGAGCTGATAAAGCGACGCCCATCGCAGTGCCACTGTAGTGCCGTGAGCGGTGGTGGCGCGGCCATGGTGGCGCCCGCTTCACGCCACCAGTGCGCCTCGGCTTGACGGGACGACAAATTCCACAGAGTGATGAGACCGGTGGCGAAAGCCAGCAGCAACTGAGCATATGGGTAGATATAAAGATGTATTTAGGCGTCATCGTCGGTGCACCACAATAGCCGAGTGGTGAGTGTATCAGATTGTATGCAAGTGATCGCGGGTTCGATCCTCTTTACGACCAAAATCTTATAAAGCGGACTTTACAAAATTTGTACATTATCTAAAAGAAATGCAACGAATAATTCTTAATAGTTATAATAATGGAGTGCAACAATGCATAATGTACTGATGCAATGGAACAATGACGCTGTAAGCTTCAATGATTGCTCAGCGAAAAGGTTTGAGTGCATTTGTGGAACAAGCGAATTGTAGAATCAATGCCACCTAGACTACAGGCCCTTCCACGAAAGTATGACGTCATCGCTACGTCACAGTGGTTCGTGTATTGTTTCAACTGTCAACATGGCAGTTGCACGTTAGCGAGCGCACGTGGTTAGTGTTCTCGCGTGTTTAGTGTTTTATCGCGTGCTATTCTTGGCGATAATTGACGTATTTAGTGAGTTTCACTTCAGTGTGGCTTAGAGAGAAGTGCGAATTTGTCAGATTTCGTGTCAAGTGTGATTTGCGCATCCTCGGATGATTCTGCATATCATCATCCTGGACATTTTGCTGCGGTCAGAGTTTTCGGTTAAGTGGATATATTCAGTAAAATATGTACATCTCTTCGTATGTAAGTAGTTTTGTATTAATTAAGTGCTAATGTTAAATAATGTATCACTATATTGATATTAACGTCAACTGATGTTTGCACAGTTTAGTGTTTGGGTATCGATTTTCGTCTAGCTGAATAACATTTGGATGACGTTTTTGTAATGATTATATTATAGGTTTCACTTAATTCACTTGCGGTACGGTTATATCATTGTAGTGAGATTCGTTTCAGTATGTGTGGACTTAAGCGTCTTGTATTTGCTGGCTTGGAATTATCCCTAGTGTTCACAAGGTGCTGACGAGGATTGTAGATATCACGTGGCGGATATCGAGGGTCTAGGCTAAATGTGTAAGGATTCGATAACATTGAAAACGCTAATTCTTAAAAAACGCTTAAGTAACGCACAAAAACGTTTCTATATTTTTCATAGAGTTTAGGTTAGGTTAGTTTTAGCGTTCTTATGAAATGTGCTGCCTTTGCAGGAGGCGAGGGACTGGAAGAAATTCTTTAAATGAATTTTTCTCAATGTAATGTTCTTGAATCCTTACAAATTTAGCGTCAACCGATATCGAGTGTTGTGTGGGTGAGTGGTGCTTTCTTGTGAGACAGTGAAACCCCACGCGCATCTCTCTTTCAGTACACGTGTATCTGTTTCTGTGTGCGTCCTGCATTTTAGTG
Organism: Sacculina carcini; assembly: GCA_916048095.2. NCBI lineage: Eukaryota > Metazoa > Arthropoda > Thecostraca > Sacculinidae > Sacculina > Sacculina carcini. The sequence continues at coordinate 2,100,298 of OU696575.1, forward strand.
AATGTTGGTGTTCACATCCCCATAAATAATTTAAGTAATAACTAGGGCTATTAAAAAGTATCCTAAAAACAGAAAATAATAACCTAAAACATACATGTGCTCCTTCGCAAAGGCTAAATTATGTGTGTGCGTTAGCATAGTACATGTATGTGAGTGTCCACGTCTACATGTACGAATAATTTGCTGACTGTATTATTATAAGGGGGCACTGATTCGTCTCATGAGTTCAAGCGTGGGAAAATGACACCGTCTCACGCTGCAAGCATCACATGATACACCCTGTCTCGTGCGTATTGACAAGTGTTACTGCGCAGTATCGAGTATAAAGAGCTCAGACGTTACATTATCCCACGCTCCAAACATGTACTATGGCTCATGTGAATTTCTCAATATGATGAGAAGTAATCCAGCGTATCCAAAAGCATATACATTAGCCAGTGCCATTAGGGAATTTCCGACTGTAGGTAGGCAAAGGGAAATTGCTCTTTTTCACGTTTTGCAACAGCTCAATGACCACGGAATCATGTTTAATACCTCGCATTGTGTTAACAACCATAAACTAGATTCAGTTGTAGAAAAAATTGTGTGGGCGAGTGTGAGTGTACTTCTTAATAATTATTGTTCCGATCAAAATTCATGTATTTGTGCCAAAAATTTCAAACGAAAAATGTCTACGTTGTCGCGTGTGTAATCGTTGTATGTGTGTGATTTGCCTGTGTGGTTTTATAATATATTCAATTGTTAAGTTAACAATTGATTTCAACTGTGCAGAAGTGTATTAAGTATGATAAAGTGTGTATTATTGAAAACCAGAGCGATGATAGGTTTCCTGCACTAGAAAAACTGAGTGATTGCGGTGTTATGCTTGTATACTTGTACTGTTCTAAACATCGTAATTTACAATTCATTGCTGAAAATTTTTGTGCACCTCTGTAAATGTTCTTCTGAACAATAGTTGTTGTGACAGAAATTTATCTACGATTAATTAGAGAAATTGAAGCGAAAACGTTCCGCATTGTATCGTGTATGGTCGTTGCATGTTTGTTTTTTTACTGTTTTATGCCTGTGTGGGCTTATAATATTTTCAGTTATTCTATTTGCAATTGTATTTGAAGCTTCTTATGTTGGTAACATGATTTTCAAACTTAATTGAGCCGGAATGCAAGTCAAACACCCGCACTAAGCACAATTTCTAATAACAACGCATATCGCCCGTACGAGTGAAGCCACCGCAATCGATGACGTCATACTTTCGTGAAAGGGCCTGTATCTAGGTGGCGTTGGTAGAATGTACAAGCGCATAGCTCACATAATCAGAGTTTGGAAGACAATGAAAATTAGCCTACTAAAACGGACTAGTACCAGGGGCGGAGATTTGTGTCGAGGCTCGGGGGGATGACAGCCATCATGCAAAGTTGGATCAGCTGGTGAACTGCATGGGACCCTAAACTATGTTCGATCTTTTCATTTACAACACACATACCTCAATGAAAAGTATATTGCTTAAAGTATATTTTTTCATGTTTAAATTTGTTTACATTTTTCGTATATACTTGTTTTTTCCTATGATTTTGATGATAATATAATCAATTAACTGAACTCAGCAGAATGGATCTACGCCCACGACTAGTACCATCGTCAACAATAAAAAACAAGGACGAAAAACAATAAAGCAGACAGCAGAGATACGATAAGAATTGAATCACCTTGTTTTGGTCGGTCGGACAGTCTTGTATGCACACCAGGTGTCCCGGATGTGTTCGTCGCATTCTGTGTGACAGCAATTCACATCCACATACATACGGGCACATATATGCGACAGGAATTCATATCCACACATATACGAGCACATATATGTGACAGGAATGCATATCCACACATATACGAGCACATATATGCGACAGGAATTTATATCCACACATATACGGGCACATATATGTGACAGGAATGCATATCCACACATATACGAGCACATATATGTGACAGGAATTCATATCCACACATATACGAGCACATATATGTGACAGGAATTCACATCCACACATATACGAGCACATATATGTGACAGCAATTCATATCCACACATATACGGGCACATATATGTGACAGGAATTCACATCCACACATACATATATCCACATACCGACATATAATTCATATCCACACACTCGTACATTCTCCACAGCCAAAATATCGATGGTCTCGGTACATTTAATCGTTGTATCAAGCAAAAATAGAAAATCAAAAAGGAAAAAATAGAAATCAAAAATAGAGATCCACCAGATTTCAAAACATCACCAAATGAGGAAAATATTAATAATTTCGACAACAGTGAAAAAAGTCATGATGATATTTCAAATTTATCCGTTTATCACCGCAAAAAATCGCCTGAGAAATTACACTTGGTTTTCTCCTAATCATTTGGCAATATCGCAATGTCGCAAAAATACATTATCCTTTGTTGAATTAAATAAAATATTTTTAGTAGCATACACAGCAACATTAACTTGCACGTGAAAATAAAAAATTCACACATTACAATTAAAAAACAACAAAATAACGCCGAATTTCATAGTTTTCTATTTTGCCTACTTTCCCCCAACAAGACAAAAAATAATAATCGTACAGGCTAACGTATTCGAAATCAAAGAGACAATGTTATTGAAAGCGAAAGGCGAAATTAGAGCGTATGCAGTATGGATGAGTGATAGAAATGGTCACACTTACAACGGAACAGATTTGTTCCAGTAAATCACGTAGGCGGACAGAGTGAATGATTCCACGTTGACAACGTACACATTGCCACGATCTGTGCCCACATATAACCAACCACTACCGAACGGTATCAGAATGCATGTAATGCTGACAAACACACACACACACACACACACACACACACACACACACACATTGATGTGTGAATGCTCCACCGATGTTCGTGTGTATCTATGTGCATGTGTGAATTACACAATTGCATTTATTTGTAAACGTTCAAATCTGTGTGTGTGTGTGTATGTGTGTGCGTGTGTGTGTACTGTGAATTGTGGTAGATATCACTATTTTGTTTTTTTTATATATAATCTCTTATCATTATACCAAAATAATCGTAATTATACAAATCTGTAAAAAAGACAATATAGTAATGATTTTGCATGTGGAAAATATATACAATTGAACTTGAGCACACACACATACACACGAACATACACACACACACACACACACACATACAAGCACACACACACAAGCACACACATACACACACACACACACACACACACACACACAAGCACACACAAACACACACACAAGCACACACAAACACACACAAACAAACACACACACACACACACACACACACACAACGAAGCACCATTATCGAACCACACTGAACACAAGGAAATTACATCGACATTCATGAACACACTGTGTTAGCGTCTGTTTGTTTGTATGTCCGGCTGTGTAAACGGCTACCGCTCGCGCTGAAATTGCACGCGCCTAACAATATCGGGTCCTTTTTGTCGCAAACTCCACAAACACAGCCAGCCGTCGGCGCACGCCGTAACCAGGGCGCCATCGTTGTAGAGAAATGCAATCTTTCAACACACAGACACACACGCACATCCACATACACATAGATACACAAACGGACAGACAGATGTATACATACGGATATAGACAAATACAAAAAGACACACAGATACAGACACACAGACAGAGACAGACAGACACATACAGACAGACATGCATATACAGATACAGACATGCAGCATACAGATACAGATAGACAGACAGACATTGAGAGATGAAGCGAGACAGATATAGGCGCACAGATACAGACAAACAAATACAGACAAACAGACAGATAAAACTGATAGGGACAAATGAACAGATACAGATGAAGACATATAGATAAAAACCGACATACAAAAAGACATACAGACACACATATACAGACAGACATACAGACAAACTTGCCTGCACCACAGCCGAGTCGCGTTCATGACGCACGTGACTAGCAACGCCCTTCTGTCCGTATCTGCAACACACACACACACACATACACATACACCCCTGTACATACACCCCTGTACATACACATATACACTGCAGAGTGGCTTTCAACTGAAATGCATGCAAACGTGTAAGTTGTGTGTGTTAGTTTGTGTGTGTGTGTGTGTGTGTGTGTGTGTGTGTGTGTGTGTGTGTGTGTGTGTGTGTTTGCACGGTGTGTATGTGTGTGTATGTTGTGTGTGTGTGTGTGTTTTGCATGTGTATGCCTGTGTCCTTGTGCATATATACATATATGTGAGAGTGTGTGTGTGTGTGTGTATTTTTTTCTGTGTGTTATGTGTGTATTCAGCTATTTGTACTCACCATAGGAGATGAGCTATGCTCGTGCTGTCCTGTCTCCAACCAACCCTCTAGTAACCTATCTTCCCTGAAATTCCCACTATTTCACACTATCCAGTCTTTCTTTGAATGCTCCTACGCTTTTAGCTCCTAGTGCGTATGTGTGTGTGTGTGTGTGCGTGTGTTTGAGAGAGTAATATTGTATTGCGTTTCATTATATTTCGTTTAGCATGATTTTATAAAAAAATTAGTATACTTGTATCTCTGTCTGTCTGTTGATGATAAAAGTGCACAAATATTGCAGTGAATGCAATGCAAAATGGCGTTTAAGCTCTTCCCGTTGCACCTTACTAAATGATTTCAACATGAATAATAATAACGTGACGTAATTGTCGATACTAACATGACAAGTGCGCCTGAGTGACTTCCTATAGCCACCAGCCGTTGTAGAGGATCATACGCGACGGCGGTCGGACGATCAGGAAAGCCATGACGAAATGTCTGTTGTCATCGCAGAACACACACAAAACAAACGCAAACAAACGTCACATAGAAATGAACTAAATAACTATAGAAAGAAAATAGTAAAAAACTTAGTTTATTCTCGTGTGAGAAGAAAATATTATTTCTCAAGCATAATAGTAAATGAATATTATAAAAGTATATGTATATTTATACAAATATAATCAAATCTACATATAGAATATTACATAATCAAATGACATATTCTTTTTTAATTCTTCTTCTAATTACAATGACCAAAAATACACTGCACTTATTACATTTACACTTTACTATTACAATGACTAGACATCTATTCAGAATTTATTGATTGTATTTATCACTAAGACAAATATATATCTGCAAGAATAACACATGTGCTATTATGAAAAAAATGCTATAGAAAAGAATTTGTGAGTGTTTAAACATTAAGTAAAGTAAAGTGAAGTAAAGTAAAGTGAAGTAAAGTAAAGTAGAGTGAAGTAAAGTAAAGTGAAGTAAAGTAAAGTGAAGTGAAGTAAAGTAAAGTAAAGTAAAGTAAGTAAAGTATTTGTGAGTGTTTAAACATTAAGTAAAGTAAAGTGAAGTAAAGTGAAGTAAAGTAAGGTAAAGTGATGTAAAGTAAAGTAAAGTAAAGTAAAGTAAAGTAAAGTAAAGTAAAGTAAACTAATTAGACGTTTGAGACAATGACGCACATCGGCGAGACAAAAGTGGCGCTCGTGCAGTAGGTCGCGCTCGGCCGGAAAGTCTTCCAGCTGATATTTGGCGCCACCAAACAGCCCGTCCCACAGGCCCTTGAGCGAGAAACGTGGCATCGCGCGCCAAAATCACCAACGCTGCCAGACGATGCTAGCGAAATTTCACCCAACATACACATTCAAAGACACACACAGACAGTTTCAATATTTATATATTGTACACGAGTTATATATAAATAATACAAATTGCTAATACACCAAACAAGTAACCAATGATATTTATATTATTATTATTAAATACAAGTAATTACAGTAGCATGGGGGAAGAGTGTGCAAGTGCACTATTACCACCCTGCGTTGGCCCCATGTGTACGGGTAGCTAACCAAAAAGACATAGACAAAAAGAGAGTTCAAAACGTAAACAATCCAAGAGAGAAAGAGAGAGTTCGAAAATAAAACAATAAATAAATAGCAATAAGCAATCCATCCGATAACACTCCATAATGTCACTACACCCACGCCTTACACCACACTGTCACATAGACTGTGCATTAGGGGTCTAGGCTGAATGTGTAAGGATTCAAAAACATTAAATTGAGCTAATTTATAAAAAACGCTTGAAAACGTTTCTATATTTTTCATAGATGTTAGCTAAGGTTAGGTTTCGCGTTCTAATGTAATTGCCGCCTTTGCAGGAGGCGAGGGACTGGAAGAAATTCGTTAAATCAAATGTTCTCAATCTAATGTTCTTGAATCCTTATACATTTAGCGTCAACCATACCACACCGAGTAAATAAACGCAACACTCAATATTTACACCGCCTTAAACGATCACTCAACGCTTCTGAAGCAGGAAAAATGGAAATAAACCACTGGCGGATCCAAGGGGGCACACAGGGGGCTGGAACCCCCCCCCCCCCAAATGTTTCCATCAACTCCCCATAACCAATAGATTCACTAAAAGAGGTCAAGAAAAGCATATTTTTCTGTAGAATTTGTTGATATAAGCATTATCGCAAGGACGTTGGATAAAGATGTATGTATATGACCGATGGCCCCCAATATTCACCCCCCCCCCCAATTTATTCAGCGCCTCCCAAAATTGCACTCTGGATCCGTCACTGAAATTAACGTAATGATTACTATTGCTTGATTGAGCTGGTGATTACAATGATTTGCTGAAAAAAGTCAATGGACATTACCGGAATCGAACCCAGAACGACGCGATGCAAGTCATAAGCGATATCCCTCAAGCCACGGCACCGAATTTGAGCAGTTGGGTTAGAACGACTATATTGCCTTGCTATTGTTATTGTTATGTATATTTGTTATTGTCAACAGCGGTTGAAGAACGAAACCAAGCTGGGATTCGAACAACGAACCTCTCGCACGAGAGTTCAGCGCCTAGGCCACTAAGCTATTCCGGAGCTGAATTGTCTTATTAACAGCTTTTTGGTCATACTTGCATCAACAAGCGGGTTTTTACAATCTGAATGAATGTGCAATCTTACAAATCTCAACGATACAACAATCCGTCGTGATCCGGCATGTCCATCCAAATTCCCAGAAGAAGATTGTCTAATCCAACAATTGAAGCAAAATAACAGGAAAAATATAGAAACGCTTAGAAGCTAACCAGATCCATTTGATAAGCATGAGGAGAAAAATATCAACCAATGTTAGCAGCTAATATTTTCCGATCAGTCCAACCCCAATTGATTAGCAGCATGAGAAAATAAAGATCCAAAAAATTATTAAATGACGCAAAAATAAAACACAAGATCAGTGTTCAGAATGAGTAAAAACATTCCAATCATTGGTGATGGTGCCAATTGAAAACAGTCGAATACAAGTATAAGCACTCACCAGCCTGCCTGATATCATGAAATACAAGCAAATAGATACTTAAAACATTAAGTCAATGATACACTATTTCTTGTGAGGAAAAAGCGACCACATCACAACCTAGCTCAGGAATTACAATAGGTCACACTTTGACACCTGGTATGCACAGGTGTTTGTTTGCGTAGTATTATGTCGCAATAGTTTCTTTTTTGCCGCGTTGTTGGTTTGTCCACCGAAGAAGTTGAACTCCAAAAAGAATATGAATCATATTTGTAATAATTGATGTTTACCTTATATGAATTCAAAATTTGGGAAACAAAATAAACTCACTGCAAACGAAATTCTAAGAAGTTATTCAAAACCGGTTCAAATATTGTATATTAGGTTTTGAATTGTTCATAAAATTGTATGAAATGGAGAAATTGAGATAATACGATCAAAACTGGCTAAATAATTATGGAGCTATAAAAGTCTTAAAATTATTGAAATGAATTAAATTAAAACAAAAACATATTTTACAATTTTGTATGTAAAACAAAATACATATAATGAAATAAATCCCTATGAGGTTTACTCAATGAGTTTTGTAGTACATAAAATCTAATTAAAAACTCCATAAAATAAATGATATTTGGTGGAAATTTGGCCTGTTGTTTCATATCGATCCAGTGGCTAAAATTCCACCTCAATAACCATATAGACTCTTTTGGCTATTAATTATTCTCTGCATTTTTACGCCTATTTTTCATGATATAGGCGAGTCAGCGATATAATTTGTTTACGTTTTTCTGAAGCGTTTTTGTTCAATGTTTACCAAATTTTATCGTTTATAAGTCAAATAATCGTCAGGTTATTCGTTTTCTTCGTCAATAGCTTATATCTTCCTATATAAATGTTATATTCCTTATAATATCTTTCTCTTTACGCTTTTTGCTCAGGATATTCTACTATATATAATAATTATTATCCTTTGATAAACTTCAATATCTTTCAAACGAGCTGGACAGGTTTTGTTAGCATAACGGACAAAATCCTATTTTAAACTTGTCTGATGTTCAAATATGCTGTTTTCACTTGTGAACGAAATGCGAATCGTTCTGTAGCCCACACAACAAGCTCATATTCGGATGCTACGAATCCAAACCAGTGGTTCTCAACCTTTTCCTTGCAATGACCCCCTTCAATACAACGCGAGCCCCATACACGCATGCTTGTGGCCCCATACACACATGAATTGTCGCCACGCGACATCTTCAGAGCTCATGTACGCCGCTGATGAATTTCCAAGTGAAGAAACAAAGGAATTACTGCTAATAAAGTGTTTCAAAATATATTTCTGTGATCACTTAGAAAAAATCGTAGCTCCCATTTTTTAAATTTGTTCCTATGACACCTCGAAGGAATGTCATGGCCCCCAGGCGGGCCATATGCACCACGTTGAGAAACACCGATACAAGCCCTTGTTTCTAAGCCTAGCCATAAAGAGAGCAGCTTATTAGCGCTGTCACAAATCAATTCTAGTACACGGCGTGCGAGAAAGCATCAACATTACATTACAATTGACTCGCCAATGGCGCAAGTCGGATGGAAAAACAAGTTCTGCGGTTAGCGCCAGGCCTGTTGTACAGTGGCGGCGCTAGGATTTTTCCAATGGGGGGGGGCTAATGAAAAAGGGTTGGAGAAGCATGAGGAACAACACTCAAAATGTTGATGGTGAGGATTTTTTAGGGGGTTCAGGGGAGTTTCAGCCCTTCTTAGCTCGTTCTTGGCGCCGCCACTGTTCTCGTATCAATTGGCCAGCAGCAATACCGCCCTCCCCCCCTTCTCCCCACTGGGGGAGAGGTCGAGTCAAGGTTATCATGTCACACCCATGCTGGCGTATTCACAACAGTAGGAGTGAAATCTTTGAAGCGAAAAGGACGATTGGTTATGAGGGAATTAATAATATTCACCACCAGAGAGAGAGAGAGAGAGAGAGAGAAAATGGCAACAAAAAGAAAGATATATCATTGCGAACAGTTGCACTTTGCAATTGCTTAATTTTGCGCGTCATTACGCATGAGAGAAGAGAATAATGAAAAATGCAAGTGCAGAAAGCCTTATAGCAAAAGCTATCTGATTGCATGGGCTAAAATTGCTTTTTGACATTTAACCAGTGTATCAGGCAGAAAAATGCGATGAGTTTGATATTGGCAATGCGCTGATGCGGAATACAGGCAAATTTGCAATGTGAAATTGACATGCAGAATCGAAGCTGCAGTCACATTGGGAATATGCCCACGCTCTCCAAACAACCATGAAAATCA
>OU696575.1:2115000-2137500 GCA_916048095.2 Sacculina carcini
CATCTAGCCTAGACCGAAAAACATTGCCTTAGAGCACTTTCATTCACAAATTTGGCGATATTTTTCATAGCATCAATATTTTTACACTTCATCAATTTGACTTCATTAATGTTTCGTCCTCAGTTGTACTATAGTCGGGTTCTCATACTGTATCATCATGTGGTACTCATCTCCAATTCTATTATCACTGCACAAGTCACAATATGGTTCATGTCGTGGTGTCCCACTGTGTGTGTGTGTGTGTGTGTGTGTGTTTGTGTGTGTGTGTGTGTGTGTGTTTGTGTGCGTGTGTGTAAATCGTAAATTGTAAATATATTTCCACACACAAGCATACAATATAAACACATTAACATGTAACAACAGACATGGAAAAAGTCCGACAAGCCCAAGCTTTTCGTCGGACAAATTTGTTAAAATATAGCACCTGGTCAAACATCTCACAAACACATGTGTAATTTTACGATAGCAATAGGACAATGTACAGATATATAATAGGAAAATAATTAAAGAGACTCAAACAATTAGATCATCTGGAAGTAATTGTTAGCAAGTGAATCGGACATCAAACATATATGTTTTCAATTTCATTTGTAATATATTTATTGTACCATTATATATATATATATATATATATATATATATGTGTGTGTGTGTGTGTGTGAGTGTGTGTTTATGTCAGTGAATAAGTGGGCTTTTCCATGTAGAAATCTAGCGTTTGTCATGCGCTGCTATAGACTCATCACTGTGCAACGTTGCATTTGTGCATCTGTCGTCGTTGCGTGCTAGCGCAGCGTACAATGTGCATGCAATTGGTAAAAGTGGATTTCCCCACTGCAAACTTTGCTCCCCAAATATGGTTTTCAAATCATACGTATACATACACACACACACACAGACACACACACACAGAGTATCGTGCAGGACCATAGAGTATGTGGATTTCGAGAACACGTTTTGAGTTGATATGATATGCAGTACACGAAGCTCATACTTGTGCAATACACATGTATCGTCATATATTTGTGGCATTCATGCACATTGCACATTGTGCATGCGTGCCACCAGTAGCGGATCCAGAGAGCAGTTTGGGAAGGGGGCTGAATTGGGGAGGGGGGCTGAAGGGGGGGGGGGCTGAATAATGTATGAGTGACTAGATAGCGTGTGAAGGTTATGATTTGGGACATTTTTCAATGATATATACACACACATTTACACACATACACACACGTTTACGCGCGCGCACACACACACACACACACACGCACACACACACAATAATGTGCGAATATGCTTTGCCATAATGCTTATATCAACAAATTCTACAGAAAGATAGTTTGCTTGATTTATTACAGTAAACGTCTTGGTTATGAGGAGCTGATGAGAACACTTTTAGGGGTGGGGGGGTTCAGCTCCCTGAGTCCCCCGTCTCGACACGTTGGTGCATGCCACAAATCTGATGCAACGATGCATGCCTCAGAAATCATTCTTATCCAGAAGGGCTGAAATTCCTTCATAAATGTGCCAAGATCGCTCTGAGCCAGAAAAAAACCATTACGACCATCGACATTTCGGATGTTGTTTGTCATTTTTCGCCAAGCCCCCATCGGAAAAATACTGGGTCCGCCACTGCCAATGAGCTTTTCCAGCTATTGTATATACGCACTTGGCTCCAAGTTATTCTCCAAGTCATTCTCCGCTATATCCAGCTATTGTATATACGCACTTGGCTCCAAGTTATTCTCCAAGTCATTCTCCGCTATACTGGAGATCATACACCCACCCACACATACACACATACACACACAAACACACACACGTACAGACAGACATACAAACAAGGTCCGAGGTGCAACTATGTGTCACAATGACTGTTACTGCAAATGTCAAGGTCACTGCACACACACATACACATATACACACATACACAAACACACACATACATATACATACATACACACACACACATACAGATATGCATACACACAAACCGACATACACACATACACACACAGACACACAAATACACACACACACAAACACACACATACACACACACACACATACACATCGGGCGCAAGTTGTAGGCAAATGAGTGAGTGTGCCAGTGTGTGTGTGTGTGTGTGTGTGTGTGTGTGTGTGTGTGTGTGTGTGTGTGTGTGTGTGTGTGTGTGTGTGTGTGTGTGTGTGTGTGTGTGTGTGTGTGTGTGTGTGTGTGTGTGTGTGTGTGTGTGTGTGTGTGCGATAAACGGGTGATATGCCATGTGAACAGTGGACAAGGTTGGGCAGCTAAACAGCAACGATGAATGCGTCTTCTCACATCTTGCCAAATAAGCGCCTCACAAAAAGTGAGGCATTTGTTTGTATGCTTCATGTTTTGTTTTGGACACGCGTGTGTTTGTGTGTATGTATGCATGTGTATGTATATGTGTGTGTGTATGAATGTTTGAATGAATGCGCGTATGAATGTTGAAATGGGCGTGCGTGTGTCCAATAATATCCAGTAATAATGCCCAATACTAAAGGATATAGGTTAAAGTTATCAAGTGACAGCTGCTACCAAGCTTATGAACACACAGGTGTGTCCCGTGCAGCTCGCTGCCACCGCAGAACCAACCCTCTCCACGCTATGGCGCCACAAGGACGGAAGACGTTATTGAGAGGGCCACCTCCTCAGAATGCATGGCACAACACAGGACTGATATCTGGTACCATCATTTACTGCTGGGTGGACAGGGACTGTTGAATTATAGAATTCGCCCAGGAAATTCTTCTGCTCCGCCGGGTTGTGAACCACGTACCTCCCGCTTGTAAGGCGGGTGTGCTAACCACTACACCACGGAGTCCAACAAATAATATACTAATAATAACAAAATACTAGCTCGATAGTAAACATGACTATGGTAGTCCAGTACTCTATAGCGCTCTCGCTCTTTCCATCTCACACTTCTGATTAATTATTATTATTAGATTGTGATAACCCGATAGAGAGAGGGGAAATATGAACTACACGAAACAGCTATGCTAGGCAGCTATGTTAAATTTCGTATCATACGAACATTTTGCTTGCTAGAAAATATCGGTTGATGGCTAATATACTTGGCTGATGTACTGTGTTTGTCGTGTTGCTAGCTCAAATATAACGGCATGTACGAATGCAATTTTCGCATGCAATGCACAGCTGGTGCAAAATATTGGCACGCTCTTATCTTTGGCGTTTGTTATCATGTCATTAAGTATGTGCTTTCTGGAACACGTATGTGTATTTGACAAATTCAGCGCAACCGTAACACACACCGTCAGACACCTCATTAAAATTGCCAGGTTTGTGCTTGTTCAGCTTGACAGGCCACATCATGTTGCATGATTCAACATGATGCGATATGTAGCGATCAAACATATGATCATGACCATGATCAATTTGATCGTTGCATTAACAGTTCTCTATTTATTATATTTTGGTTTCAATATCTACAGGTTTTTATTGATTACCCTTCCAGAAACCAAGATGATATCCTGTATCCTGTACATCAGCTGTTTGCCTGCATCCCTCAGCAAGCTGTAGTGGCGTATTTGCTCAATAGATGTTATTTTTATGCTGCACTGAGGTTACTCTGGGTTTTGGTGGTAAAATTTGTGAGTGTTATTATTGTTTAATATGATATTCTCTTTAAACAACATATAAAACAAATGTTACATACGTGTAACATGGGTTATAGAGGATTAAGCTCAATATATTATTATGATGATATATTTGTGTGTGATTATAATACAAACGACAGAGATATTTTGTGAAATTGTGAAACATCATAAGTATTGGTCGCAATGTCGTGAGTTATTGTGCAAAATATCAATTAATTTTTTTATTACTAAATAATATTCAACCCGCTAATTGAATATATTTATTATTCAACACGCCTGCTTGTGCCTATCTTGCGTCATTTTTTTCAGTTATTTTCTGTAAAGGTTTCAATCCACGTGCGTATGATTTTTTCCATATGTATTTTGTGTTGATGCCTAAATAGTTTGGCGATGATGCTCTTCATAAAGTGTGTACTCACTAGTTGTACTCACTAGTTGTTGTGTACAGGACATGAGCAAGGCTCAGACTGTCCTGTCTCCAAACCTACTATTGTCTAATCTACGCTTAAATTGTCCAATACTACTTGATTCAACTACCTCCTTTTTTTCTTCTAGACTATTCCAAATGTCGATACACCTATTTGGGAAACTATATTTATGCTTATATCCCTAACCATTCTGGTCTGCCTAAGGCATTTATTGTGTCCCCTTCGATCTCTATCACTCCAAATGTGGTAGTGCATGTATGTGTGCGTGTATGTGTGCATGTGTGTGTGTGTGTGTGTACGAACGCTTGATGTGTAGCCGCAGGATTCCCGGCAATGGCCAACAACTATCACGATTTCTCCAACACCAGCGACCAAAATGGTTCTGTTAACGGAGATGAGTCGACGGGGCAGAAGGACCGACGTTTTCTTTTTCGCATTTCGTCTAGCTCCGACGATACTCTCATTATCCGAGGTTGGCGAATACCGCGCACCACACTGCTTCTAGCAGTATGCTTGGCCGTATCGGCTCTGTGCCTGCTGCTGTTCGTCTGGTGTGCCGTGCTGCAGAGTCGAGTGACATCGGTGAACCACAAGCTAGCCTTGGCTTCGGGCTGCTTGGGATCTGACTGTCTGCGCCAGGCGGCTGAAATATCCGGCTTTATTAACAAATCAGTCGATCCGTGCGAGAATTTCTACGAGTACGCCTGCGGCAACTTTGACGACATCCATCCGCTGGGACTGCGATTCAAGTACAACGTTCAGCGTGTGCTTAAGGAGGCCAACGAGCGCATAATCGAGCAACTGTTGCTGCGCACAAACACACAGGATCAAGACTCGGCCTTGAGTAAGACGCGACTGTTCTATCAGACGTGCGTGAAACCTGTGTCCGAGAGTTCAGCTCAGCCTCTGCTGAAGTTGATCGAATCTCCAGGAGGCTGGCGTGTTCTCAACGGCAATAGTTCCGCCAACAATGACTTCCAGCGGATCTTTGAATCGACCAGAGATGTACACGGCCTTCGATTGTTTTTCGATATATTTTGGATAAGCAAGGATCGTTCAATTTCAATTCGAATGCCAATGAAAAACGTTTTGAAAAATGACAAATTTCTCCGAGCCACTGTTTTTGAACGCCGGAGAAATATAACAGGGAACCTTATATCAGCTCTCCAATCAGAAGTTGACAGCAAGGTGAATTACACCGGGGAAATATCCCATTCAAGCGTAGCCAAAAGAATAATGGATTTTGAAGAGAAGCTATCAGACCTGATATATGATAATTCGATTGGTGATGAAGAAAAAGTGTCTTTGAAAAAACTGGATCAGATGTTTTCCAAATTAAGATGGCCTCAATTGCTGAACACACTGTTTGGAGGTGCCATCGATTTGAATAACGTCACAATCAAAATATATCCAATTAGCTATATGGAGAAATTGAGCAAGCTAATTTCGTCCACTAACGATTCCACCTTGGTTGATTACGTGTTTTGGAAGGTGACGCAAAGTTATCTCATAGCATTGGGTCCAAAATTTTTGGCACTGTCCCAAGAGCTTTCGCAGAGCCTCTTTTTGAACAAGCCGTTTTCTCTCCGCACGACCTGCTATGACATGCTCCATCAGTATATGTCAAGATCTTTGAGGGCGCTGTTTGTCAAGGAGCACATAGGCGTTGAAAATGTTCAGGCAGCCGACGATCTGTATATGCATATCCGGAAACTGGCTGGCCAATCATTGGGCTGGATGACGGACAAGGTCAAGAAAGCCTCGCTGGACTTTCTCGAAGCAGTCAGACACGAGGATGGCCACTCCAACTGGATGATGGACGAAGACAGGCTGAACGCCCACTACCACGACCTAAGCGTCGACCGGGGATCGTTCTTCAAGACGCTGATGCAGGCTAACGATTTCCGATCAAAGGAGGTCAAGTCGAATGCTAAATTTTTGCTCAAGAACGACTCCGAACAAATCAGCTTGTGGGTGATCGGTGAAACGCCCGACACGAACGTCGCATTTCTCCCGGTAACCAATAAGCTGCTGGTCCCGTCAGGTGTCTTGCAGGTGCCTCTGTTTAGTGGCCATAATCCCACTCATGTGAACTCGGCCCTTCTCGGATCGCTGATGATAGAAGCTCTCACGTCACCGCTTTTCATCTATCACAAAACACCAGAGTGAGTCAGAATCCAGAAACTGTAGAGCACAATCCACATGCGAATATAATCGTAAGGCAGCAGTGGCGGCGCCAAGGGGGGAGAGTTCGAAGGGACTGAAGTCCCCTTCCAACAACGTGTCACGCCCCACTGAGCCCCTAAAAATTCTGACCATGAGCATTTCGAGTGCAGTTCCTAATGTTACGCCAAACCCCCTGTATCTTACTTCTCGACTCCTCTCAGCCCCCAACTTGAAAAATTATGGCGCCGCCACTGGATGGCTAGTTGTACTATATGTGTCTGAGCGTCCGCCGATTTGGTTAAACAAATTTTCATTTATTCATTATCTTAAATCCTAGTTTGAATGAATGAAAAACTTACGAAAATATGTTTTACGAAAAAAGAGCAGGTGTGTGTATTCAACACATATTCAAGTTAGAGAACCACAGCTAAACTAGAAAGTGTATACTCTGTAGCTTGATTATATTGAATGTCACTTACTTATTGACGATTTCAACTTAAATATCAATGCTTCAGCTTATAGTTGAAATTAGTTCTTGGAACTTCAAATTCTTTGTTGGGTTGACTACGTACTATATAACTATATATTGGAATATTGATTGAAATCACACACCAATTTTTATAATATAATATAATATAATATGATATAATATAATATAATATAATATAATATAATATAATATAATATAATATAATATAATATAATATAATATAATATAATATAATATAATATAATATAATATAATATAATATAATATAATATAATATAATATAATATAATATAATATAATATAATATAATATAATATAATATAATATAATATAATATAATATAATATAATATAATATAATATAATATAATATAATATAATATAATATAATATAATATAATATAATATAATATAATATAATATAATATAATATAATATAATATAATATAATATAATATAATATAATATAATATAATATAATATAATATAATATAATATAATATAATATAATATAATATAATATTATATAATATAATATAATATAATATAATATAATATAATATAATATAATATAATATAATATAATATAATATAATATAATATAATATAATATAATATAATATAATATAATATAATATAATATAATATAATATAATATAATATAATATAATAAAATAAAATATAATAAAATAAAATATAAGATAATATAATATAATATAATATAATATAATATAATATAATATAATATAATATAATATAATATAATATAATATAATATAATATAATATAACATAATATAATATAATATAATATAATATAATATAATATAATATAATATAATATAATATAATATAATATAATATAATATAATATAATATAATATAATATAATATAATATAATATAATATAATATAATATAATATAATATAATATAATATAATATAATATAATATAATATAATATAATATAATATAATATAATATAATATAATATAATATAATATAATATAATAAATGCAAATGATATAAGAAGTACTCTCCTATTTGTTAAAAATTTCTCTGTTTAGTGATTACGACACCAACACACCAAACTGACAATTAAAAACAACAAAATATAATAAAAGCCAACGCCAAAATTGAATATATTAGTGTTTGCTATTGTTTTAAATAGTGAGTTTGGCTTTTATTTTGCCATGCGCGCATTTGATGTTAGTGTGGAGTCCTGGTGGGACCCGTTGACCGATGCCAAGTTCGAATCGCTCAAAAACTGTGTCAAAGACAGTATGAGCGGATATACGTTGGAAAAACAGCGCAGCATATACTTTTCAACTATGGTAAAGGACCAACTGAAGGGCAAAATCGAGAAAAATGTGGAGCACTTCATCAGCAGGTGAGAAATAGTCATATTAAAATAATTCTTCTGTGAGTTAATAAATGATCTAAGATGAATGATCAATTAATTCGTGTTTAGTTGGAATTTATTATATTTATTGAATTAGAGCTCTTAGAAACAGAGTTAGAAATGTAGATAATTCTATATGAGCAGAAGTAATTGTAATTATAATAATGGTAATTCTATAAATTAATCCTCCAATTATTTCAGCTTTTCTTTTGTAGTGTTTAAAACAAAAACTCCTCCCCCTCCTCGCTGTATTTGAAATTGAAATTGGCGACAATTCAAATGAACATAATCAGAAAAACAAACACGCCGGCTCCTTGAAGATATTTTAGTTTTTCGGATTTATTCTACTTTAGTTTATTGGATCATGAGTTTGCGCCTAGATCATTCAACGCTATACGAAAATATCGAGCAGATAGCAAAATAAGCATAATCTTAGCACAGTGGACTCGGTGGTGTAGTGGTAGCACACTCGCCTCACAAGCGGGAGGTCCATGGCTCGAATTCCGGCGAAGGAGAATTTACTTAGGCTAATTCTAGAATCCAACAGCCCCTGTCCTCCCAGCACTAAATGGTAACAAATATCAGATACCAGATGTATTGTGTCATGCATTCTGGGGAGGTGGCCCTCTCCAATACGTCTTTTATCCTTGTGGCGCCTTAGCGTGGATAGGGTCGGCTCTGCGGTGGCAGCGAGCTGCACGGGACACACCTGTGTGTTCATAAGCTTCGACTTCTTACCGTGTAGCAGCTGTCACTTGAGGCCATTAACCTTCAACAGTACACATATCATAGTATTTTATGGTGAATGCTTGTATTATATTGGTTTAGGCAAATATATGATGTTGGTGGCATGGTAAGAGTATGTCATCATCATCAGTATGTTATGATGATGCCATCAGATGGTGATATGATTACACAAGATGAGGCTTGTGTTTTTGTGTTTACAGTGAGCTGCTCAAGCTGAACCCAACGAGGGCGATCAATTATATCATGCAGAACTACTTGTCTTTCGTGCTCACTCACCGTTTGTACACAACAATTACACAGCAGAGAGGGGTAACTTCGTTTTTGCCAGGAATGGAGGTGGGTGGTGAAGGGAACAATGATGCTACACGCGAGGTGTGCCGGTTCGTTTGCCCTTTCTATGTTAAGTTAGGCTGGGTAAGGTTATATTGGCTAGGATAGGCTGGTTAGGGAAGATAAACACTCTGGGACTGAAGCGGTACCAGAGGCACTTGTTGTGCAATGTCCTTAGCTCCGGTGATGAACTTTGTCTTTCATTTTGTCACCATCATCAGATTGTTGGCGCCATTCTGTGTCCTGCCCTTTGTTCTTTCCAGAGCCGTTGGGAGGAATTATAGGGCCCCCTCGAAGGCAACATTTGGGGCCCCCATTATAAATATATCACCAAATAATGAATGTGTTTATTATACATAATCACATAATACAAGCTCAGGTGAAAACATCTGAGCAAAAAGGTAAAGGCTATACATAATAAATATGATAAATTATATTATAATACGTGAAGCAACGGGCCCCTCAACATTCGGGCCCTCCGGGCAAGGGGTACGGGGGGCGGTTGCTACGGCTCTGGTTCTTTCTATATTCAATCGTCTTGGAAAGCTAGAAGAAATATCATTTGAACTTCGACTGTATAAACTACGACGCAATGTTACATATGAACGATGTTACGAAAAAGGAGGGAATTCAATGGTGAAATTCATTGCTGTCTATCTACGCACTCATTAACTCACCCTTACCGCGCACGTACGCGCACACACGCACACATTTTTCGCCAAACATTGCAATCACTGGTGCATTGTTGAGCTGCCATACGAGCCTACGTGCCTGTCGAATAATTGCATAACACGAGCGAGGTGAAACAAAACCACGCTGTCAAAATGATTTGTGTTAAATAAACCCCTGTTTGCAGAGGTTATGCTACATATACTTGCACAGCGTAAACGTTCTAGCGTTCAGACAGGATCCATAAAACTGTGACCATCGGATATGGATTGAAATCAATGGCGGCGCCAGGATTTTCAGGGGGCTTGCTCAGGGGGGCTTGTTACATTATGAGGGTGTGGTTTTCAGCCCCTACAAGCTCCCCTCCATTGTTGTCACAACTGGTATCATTCCATTCCTGGATATCGGTTCGATCGAGTTTCAACCAATACAAGAGTGTGTTGAACATTCTCATTATAAAGAGTTCAACATTCTTGCTCTATAGAGTGTGTTGTTAAGTTTCTTTGGCTGAGCATACGACAATTACATTAACTCCACATAATTGACTCATCATATTAATTGTCTATTTAATTAGTTTTGATAATCGTATCTATTCTGTATGTAAGTTTGAATTTCTTATTGAATTTTTATTTGATTTTTTTAATTACTCTCTATATTGTACTTGTTCTCAATATTTATTTTTGTCGTTATTATTTCGTTTCGCGCTACCTCGCGAAACGAAATTTCTTTGTGACATGTTTGTCATTGTCATGTGTTGTTGGAGCTTGTGGGTGTGTGTGTGTGTGTGTGTGTGTGTGTGTGTGTGTGTGTGTGTGTGTGTGTGTGTGTGTGTGTGTGTGTGTGTGTGTCCCGATCGTTCTGTCCTGTTGTCTCTTGGCGCGTATATACAGTTAGTCCATGCAACGCTTACTCAGTGAACATTGTGTTGTTCCGTGTTGCACCTAACGCCCAAAAACTTGTTCTGTGATTTTTTTGTTAGTCGGTCGATTCGGCATATATATATATATATATATATATATATATATATATATATATATATATATATATATATAAATTATGATCTACTGTTTTTTATTATCAATCAATCATGGTTAATTGAATATGAGTATAAATTAAATATGATCAATTAATAATATATGATTAATTATGATCTTTTTAGTAGCCGTTGCAGGATAATCTCGTTGTGTGCGTTTTGATCTATTCACTTGCAAAAACGTATATGTTTTGTGTTGTCTCTCTCTCTCTCTCTCGCACTCGGCAGGATGTGTCCGTGGAGCAGTTGTATTACCTGTTGTTCACGCAAGCTCGCTGCCAAACGACCAACTCCCAACTCTCGCCATTCCTGCACATTGGTCTGGGCCGCTTTCCCATGGACAAAATGATCAACAACTTTGTCTATAACTCGCCCGACTTCCGCGATGCCTTCTCCTGTGCCAGTGTTCCGCAAGAGCACCAAGGTCGTACATGCTCTCTCAATGGTCTCACCTGATTCGACACATCAACGCCGCAAAGGCCTCAAAATGATTGTAAAATTGCAATAAGTGATTGTGATTACAATCAGTGATTGTGGTTTCTAGCAGTGATTGTAATCACAATTGGTGATTGTATCAAGTGTTTATGATTGTAATTACAATGGGTTATTTATCAAGTGATTATGATTACAATCAGTAATTGTAATTACAATCAGTAATTGTAATTACAATCAGTAATTGTAATTACAATCAGTAATTGTAATTACAATCAGTAATTGTAATTACAATCAGTAATTGTAATTACAATCAGTAATTGTAATTACAATCAGTAATTGTAATTACAATAAGTAATTGTAATTACAATCAGTAATTGTAATTACAATAAGTAATTGTAATTACAATCAGTAATTGTAATTACAATCAGTGAAATTTATTGTAATATGTGATTTTGCATTGTAATGAGTGTTTTTGCATTGTAATAAGTGATTTTGCATTTTAATAATTGATTGTGTGTTGTAATCAATTGTTGTGATTACAATCGGTGATTGTGATAACTGTTTTAATCACAATCAGGATTTTAATAACTGAATATATGCTTTTCATGCTGTTTTCACTTTTGGGGTATATTCCGGTACATTTGTATATATGGGTGAGATTAATGTTGATGTTATGTTATGATGCTCGTTTTGTCGTGTGGTTGTGTGCATTTGTGGAGAAATATATTTCAGCCATCTCTTTTCGTATCCCTTGGGCAATTGTCTAAAAATTTATAATTTACTAGCATTTAAACCCGCCCGTTGTGCGGAACAATTCATAAAATGAAATTCATAAAACTCATAAAATTCATATTTATAAACATTTATATTAATAAATTAAAATTAAAATAGAAATATTGTAAACTCATAAAAATCTTACTCAATAGAAAAGTCTAAATGTGAATATTTGTATTTTTATTTTGACATAATATTTTCCCTCAACCGCCTCATATATAAACCCACCCATTGTGCGGAATAATTCAGAACACAAACACGTAACAAACAATGAAAATTCTAGCATGTAAACCCGCTCGTCGTGCGCAGGGCCGGATTAAGACTTCGCGGGGCCCTAGGCAGTTCAGATCCGCGGGGCCCCCATAATATGAGATATGAACAAGCAAACCTGGGCGTGATATTGTGGCCCCCACTCAGTTGAGTCAACCAACACCTTGCCTACGCCGCCGAAAAACTTATCAACTTTTCAGTTACACATGCAGAATATGGGTATATAATATCGGCTTCAACAACTTTTTTGTACCTCCCAAACTCGAAAATGGAATCCACAATATAGAATGATTTGCCTGACAGATATCCTGCACGACTCAAATTCGTTCACCTCCAATCGCTAATAGAATACAAGCACAAAACACTCATAATATATTACAACGCAACATACAACACAAGATACATTAAAAGATATAACAAAATGTAGATTATATTAACACTTTCATACATGAAACACTGAGCGCTCAATATTGCTTTATCCAATAGTTCATACACTGTTGCAGACAATATTTCACCTCATAGGTGCAGTTTTGACCCAGCTAGCTCTATCTAATAATTTTGAAAATTTTCATACAATTTTAGTTATACAAATGTAAATATATCTGGAAGACGCAAATTTGCTGCAAATTTTCCTTGGACTAGATACAAAAACAATCGTATTCATGAAACATGTATCGTAATCGTAATCATGAGGTGCCCGGTGACTACCATTCTACCAGTAGTATTACATGATTATATAAACTTTTTCTGGACTTCATTTTAGCAAAATCATCAATAACACCGTAGAAATCAATATTATTTGTGAGATCGGACTCAATAGTCAACAACGCTAAGCTACACTTTTTTCTTGGCTCATAGTCGAACGGAGGTGGCTTTTAATTCTTTTCTAGACAGAAAATGAACGCTCCCCTTCACAGTTAGAGGATGGTAGCGTCAAGTAAAGGCGGAAGGTAAGGTGAACTATGTCCAAATTTGGGAATGCTTGTGAAACTGTTAACTGTTCCACACGACTCGTGCGGAACAGTTAATACTATTAAATGTGTATTCAATTCATAAGAGAAAAGGAATATGAATTAAAAAAGAGTGGAGTAAACCCATAACAAGTCTAAATTTCTATGTTTTTATATTAGTTTGCCTAAACCGCCTCATATTTAAACCTGCCCGTCGTGCTGAATAATTCAGAAGTCAGACACGAAACATTGAAAAATGACTACACTTTTTCATCATAATGTTTCCGAAATATATTTATAACTTAACATCACCATCTAGCATTGAAACCCGCCCGTTGTGCGGAACAATTCATAATATGAAATTCATTTCTAATTCATAAAAAATATTGGAAATTAAAAAAGAAAACAGATAAACTCATAAAAATCTGAATCAATTGAAAAGTCTCAATGTAATTACTTATATTTTGACAAAATATTTTCCTTCACCCGTCTGATATTTAAACCCGCCCGTCGTGCGGAATAATTCAGAGCACGAACACGATCCGTTCTGGATCTTGAAGTGAAATCCGTTAGTTTTGTATATGAATTCATTCTACACGGTGAAATTGAACGTCATATTGTCTATAGTTGCTCCCCGCGGGACATTTTTATTTCATTAACATGACATCGTTTCGTTTACGTTTGAAACCCCTGATCTATACCATTGATCCCACGCAATTATATCACCTCATATTCAATCATACATACACACACAGACAGACAGATAATTTCTTATATATATATATATATATATATATATATATATATATATATATATATATATATATATATATATATATATATATATATATATATATATATATATATATATATACGGTCGGCTGGCATTTATAGATGTGCCAGTACAGCTGAATAGTGGAGAGCTTAGCACAAACGTATACACCAAGCCGACAAATCTGGGACTGTGTCTGAATGGCATCAGTGAATGTCCAACAAGATATCTGCGATCTACAATCAGCGCATACATCCGTCGGGCACTGACACACTGCTCAAGCTGGGCTTCAACGCACAAAGAGCTCGAGCGTGTCACACAGGTGCTGCTCAACAACGGTTATCCGAACGAGCAAATTTCAGACGTAATTGCTGCAGCGCTGAGCAAACATTTCGAGAACAACTCTTTGAGCGACGCACAACAGCCTATCACCTTGTACTACAGAAATGTTTTGTCTTCTGCGCACAAAGTCGACGAACCCGTCATGAAGGAGATTATTGAGAAGAGTGTGAGAGCCACTGAATCAGAAAAAGGTGAGATTGGTAATTTATTATCGTTCACAAAAAACATCAAATCTGATATTGCGATATCTGATCTGATATAAGATATCTGATACGTTACTAAACTAAACGTCTTGTTTTCCCCGTTTTCAGTTCAATTTCTGCTCCGTTTTAAACTACTACGTCATCATCGCAATAGCCAATGAAAGCTCAGCAAGGCGATCCACACGAGCACAACAACAACAAAAATAAACTAACATTGATCGTTAAGCCAAAACATCATATTATAAATTTTCAATTCACATTACAATTGTATATACAGGCTTCACTACTCTACGCAACAAAAAACTGTTTTTGTGTGCGTTTTGCAATGGGGCGTTTCCGTGCTAGCTCGCTGTGGTTTGTGCAGCGCAGTGTGTGCTGAGAGTCCCACTGTCTTCATTGTTGTTTACTGTAGCTTTTGGAACTTGTGTGTGTGTGTGTGTGTGTGTGTGTGCATGTGTGTGTGTGTGTGTTTCGTGTATGCACACACACTACACAGCAGACAATATGTGTCATAACTTATTCTTTCATATAATGTTTTATCACACCTTGTCAATTTCATCCGGCATTTAAATCTTGCTCTTTTAAATCGGCCTTTAAATCCGTCGCAGACTTACCTCGAAAGTGGGCTCACCAATAATGCTGATGGAAAATCTCTCACAAGCTTTGTTTGTTTGTTTGTTTAAGCTAGAATTTAAACTCGTCCGTCGTGCGTAACACTTCATAAAATAATATTCATATTCAATTAATATAATATATATGAATACAAATATAACAGAATATGTGAACCCATAAAAGGTCCAACCCATAAACCAATAGAAAAGTCTAAATTTGAATAATTTCATTTTTATTTTCACAAAATATTTTCCCTGAAGTAGCCTCAAATAGACCCAAAGAGCTTTCTCATAGTTAGCCCGTACGCAATAAAATCACACCAATAATTATTGGAACTAATATTCACACACAGGTAGAGTAAAAATTTACAAATTTAGATTCTGCTATTGGATAAGCTTTTGACTGTATTTATTCATTTTAATTTATTAATCGTTCCGCACGACGGGCGGGTTAAATATGAGGCTGCTTGAGGGAAAATATTTTGCCACATCTAAAATGAAAACATTCATATTTAGATCTTTCTATTGGTTAATACTTCTTATGGGTTTACTTTGCTCTTTTTAAAATTGTATTCGTTTTCTTTTATGAATTGAATACAAATTTGATGATATGAACTGTTCCGCACGACGGGCGGGTTTTGATGCTAGTTTTGATGCTAGGGTTTTGAACAATATAACACATAGAAATGAAAATACAAGCGTGGACTAAAAAATGACAACACGCATATATATATATATATATATATTTATATATATAATATATATATATATATATATATATATATATATATATATATATATTATAGTGCAAAGCAAACCAATAATTATTGCTTTGTTTAATTATACCGATTAATTATAATTAATCGGTTGAATATATATTATACCTATATTTCATTTATACTGTGCCCAGTAGTTATGCTAGCAGCCCACCGCTTTAGTGACAAATTCAGCTTGTGTGTAAACAATCGATTCAGCACATTGATTTAACTGGCGTACATTCTGTATGGGATTTTGTTTGAGACGTTTTCTGCTTGTTTCGGCGAAGGGCAGAGTAGATTTGATACTCTGTTCTATGTGGGTAATAATTCACTTATGCCACACTTGGGTAAACAACAAACACTATACCCGATTGATTGATTGATTTGATGACACAATATAACATTGATTGATATAGGTGCCATATAGTTGATGCTCAGTTTGACATTTCTTCTGCGTGAAATTATTGAAATTTTTTCTTCGTGAAATTATTTTGTCTAATCGGGTTGTTGCTGTAACCATTTATATACGCTCAGCTTGATTAATTTGTTTAAACAGCTGTGATAAAGTTAATGTAAAAATATTTTATAACAGGTAGCATCGTAGCGCATTTATTCATTCCGATTGGCAGTTGTCTAACTCTCTGTAACACCACTCGCTGTTAGTCCATTCACGGAGGTCATTGCCGGAAAATTCAGTGGGAGGTGTTAATGTGCGAACCAATGGCGGGCTCGAACGGCGAACATTTGGTATAAAAGCGCAGTGTCTAAGTCCCTGAACTAATCAGGCTTTTGTTGTCTCGGTATAATTTGGACTTTTACTCTTGCTGTTCCCAACAACTTAAATGACAATAGTTTCTGCTGGTACTACATATATAGGCACAACTGGGTACTAAACTACCTTACTACAAGCTCCCGAGTAGCTCAGTGGCCTGAGCGCCGAGCTATCGTGTGCCAGAGGTTATCGGTTCAAATCCTGGCCGGTTTCAGTTCATAACAACAGCTTTGTTTGAGTCTAACGGCAGTCACCGTTGTGGATGGGCGCATAGCGGGGTGCCAAAAGAACTCCAATAAGTTAATACATTGGTTCTCAATCTTTTTGCTCTGATTATCCACTTCTTAATGAGCCATATCTTCATTTTCCACAACAGCGCTACTAAATTCAATAAATTCAGTGTTACATCAAAGTAAATGTCAAGAGGTGATTAGAAATCAAATCAAACGAATTTGAATTGATAAAAACACACATTTATCCTGTTCTGTCCGACCATTAGTTTCCCACTTGGCAACTCGTGCATTTCCCACTAGTGGGGAATTGCCCATAGGTTGGGAACCACTGAGCTATTAGCTATTGTATTGATGAGATTGACATTGCAGAGGCAACCGTCTTTGCGCCCTCTATACTTGCGCCAATGAATGAGACATCATCGGTGGAGCGGCGTGTGACCACACTAGCAATTGAAGCGCATCCCGTCGAGATGGCGCTGCTGGTCAGCTATCAAGTTCAAGCCACTGTGCTGGGCCAATTGGGCGACCCGATGCTCGGCGATAAAAAAGTACGCTCGCAACACACGAGTCATGGAGTCATTAGTCATGTAGCATGACTCATTTCAGCCATATATTAGGTCATAAGTAACGGATCATGTTATAGGTCATGTATCATGAGTCATGGGCCACAAATCGTGAGTCATGCGTCATAAGACATGGGTCATGCCATATGTCATAAGTATCATGTTATGAGTAATTGTATCATCAATCAGTCATGTATTCATGAGTCATTTATTATAAGTCATAAGTCATGTGTAATAATTCATGGATTCATTTTTTTAATCATAGATGGACCATATGCTTTGCTACTGCACTATTCTTTGTTATCAAATATACAGTAAAATGTAATGTAATTTAATGTACAATCAAACAGTAATGTGTGTGTGTGTACGTTTATATATGTTTGTGTGTGTCTGTACATGTTGTATGTGTGTATGTGTACATATGTGTACATGTGTATGTTTGAGTGTAAATGTGTGTGTGTGATTCCGTGTATGCATGTTGATATTTGTGTGTATGTGTTTGTTTGTGTGGGTTTTTTTATGTGTGTAAAGTGTGTATGCATGTCTATATACATGTGTGTGTGTGTATGTTTATTTGCTTGTGTGTGTGTGTGTGTGTGTGTGTGTGTGTGTGTGTGTGTGCGCTAGGAGTTTCAGAAGATAATACGGCTGCATTCACTGTGCGAATCGACCAATGTGACACGTTTGGCAGCCGAGGTCATTGACCGCAGTCGGCTGATTTCTGCTTCGCATCAGCCACTCGTCGAACGGCTCCTCAGCCAACTGCAGCGGCGCCAGCTGTCCTCGCCCTCTTCGTCGTCGTCGTCGTCGGGTCAGCGAACCCGGTCATCAGGTCAGTGACCTCTCAGTTCAAATTACCTTCGCGAAAAGGTTGAATCGGTGAATATTGTATTTTTAAAGTAAAGTAAAGTAAATGGCATGTATTGCACTGCTTTTAAAAGGCTTCTCATTACAAAAATAGAATAAACAAACCACCGCGCGTATACACGCACTAACACTCACACACTAACACTCACACACTAACACTCACACACATACACACACACACACACACACACACACACACACACACACACACACACACATACACACACACATATACACACACACACACACGCACACACACACACACACACACACACACACACACACACACACACACACATACACACAAACACACACTCAAGCACACACATTTTTGTGCGTGTGTGTGTGTGTGTTTGTGTGTATGTATGTGTTTGAGTGTGTGTGTGTGTGTGTGTGTGTGCGTGTGTGTGTGTTTGCTGTTAGTGTCTTCAGGCCGTGTCAACTCTCGTGACGTCATTGGTTGTATGACGTCATCAGCGACGTCATCCATGGTCTCACCTCTTGCCAAGCTGCACTCAGCCAACAGCCTCATTCAGCCTACTACAGCTTCAGCTATCAGCCAAGCCGAGCACGACAGCTGTTCAGCCGATGCTCAGCTTTCAGCCGTCGACAGCTATGTGGAGCTGCTCTACGATGAAATGGTCGATAAGCTGCGTGGCGCGCATCTGCTGCTTCAGCTGGCGCGGCAGCCCAATAACCTGCTGCGACTGTGTGAAAACGGTTAGAGCAGATGTTCCCAGCCGGTGGGTCTAGGATTCTTCAGGGGGTTGTTGTTGTTGTTGTTGTTGTTGTTGTTGTTGTTGTTGTTGTTGTTGTTGTTGTTGTTGTTGTTGTTGTTCCTCAGGTTGTCTGGCCGAGCAACCTCGAGCTCCTGAGGAAAGACACGGCACCGACCGGGTTGTTCCACAGGTCACTGATAGATGAAATTTTGTGTTGGCGTCTGAGTTGTGTGTGTGCTGTGCAGTGTTGCATGATGTGTGTGATGGTGTGTGGTGCTGAATTGCAATCTGGACAGGTGTCATCGATTGAGTCATTCAACCTTTTCTGATATGACAGAAGGGCAGGATGATGACCGCATCTCAACCTGGCCAGATGCACCTTGTTTTCGCGTGTGAGTGTGTTTTCTGATTTGTGTATGTCAGGTGGGTGTCTTTGTAGGAGTGTATTGTGTTGTAGTGAGTGTATGGCTTTCCGTGCGATCACTGTGTGTATGTGTTTCTTGATTGATGTGCGTGGGGGAGCTGGTGGAAGTGATGTGAAAATTTGTCTGTGGTAAAGTGTGCTTGGTGTTGTTTTTATGTTTCTGTCTGTGTTGTCTTGTGTTGTGAGGTGATGTAGTGGATGTGCTGTGTTGGTGACTGCTGCTGCGAGTGTTTGTGTGCCTCTCATGTCTAGGTGGTGTGTCAGTTTGAGTATTTTGGTTTCGTGATGAAGGTGGTCTGCTGGTGTGGTAGCTGTGCATCCTGTTATTGTTCTGAGTGCGGTGTTTTGAAGTGTTTGAAGTGTGTTTGTGTGGCGTGTTGCGAGATTGCTAGCCCATGCGGGGCTAGCATATTCTATGACGGGTCGGATGTACTGTTTGTATATGGTGGTTGTGGTGTCTTTGTTGTGTCCGAAAGTTGTGTGAGAGAGTGCTTTCAGTGTGTTGAGGCGTGGAGTGACCTTGGTTTTAATGTTGGTGATGTGCTGTTTGAATGAGAGTTGTGTGTCGTATGTGACGCCTAGTATTTTTGGTGTGTGCGTGTGTGGGATGATCGTGTTGTTGATGGTGATTTGTGGTGTGTAGTTGTGTTCGGATGTCCAGTTGGTGATGAGTGTGGCTGTGGATTTGGCAGGTGCAATGTTCAGTTGGTTTGTGCTGAACCATTGTTGTAGTGTGTTGATGTAAGGTTGTAGTGTGTGCACTGCTGTGTCGGCGTGTCTGTGTGTGCTTGTGATTGTGATGTCGTCTGCATATGATGATATCTGTATGGATGGAGTGTTGGGTGCTGGCATGTCATGTAGGTATAGGTTGAATAGTGTTGGTGCTAAAACGGAGCCCTGAGGGACTCCGTTTGTTATGTTGCGTGTGTGAGATGATTGTCCATTGTACCTCACATGGGCGCATCTGCCAGCGAGGTAGTTGGCCAACCATCTCTTAGTGTTATTGTGAAGTGTGGTGTCTAGTATTTTGTTTGTGAGATTGTGTCGTGGAACTCTGTCGAATGCTTTGCTGATGTCTAGTGTTATGAGTAGTGTTCTGTGTGGTGGTTTTGTTGTGTTTATGTTACCCATCATGGTCTGTGTGAGTTTTGTGAGCAGTGTGGTTGTGGAGTGCAGTGATCTGAAGCCGTGCTGTGATTGTGATAGTGGGATTTGTGGTGTGATGAGTTTGAGGATGAGGCGTTCTGTGATTTTTGATGGTGTGCAGAGCAGTGTGATTGGACGATGTGAAGAAGGAAGCGTGGGGTCTGTGCCTTGTTTGTGTAGTGTGATGATGATGCCCGTTTTCCAGATGTGAGGTATTGTGTTGTGTGAGAAGCTGTAGTTGGATATGTTGGTGAGTGTCTGTATGCCTTGTGGACCAAGATGTTTTAGATGGATGTTACTTATTCCATCTGGACCACAGGCTGATGATTGTTTGATGTTGTGTATGATGTGTCGTGTCTGCGCATGTGTGAATGGTGTGTATAGTGGATCTGTGCTGAATGTGTGTTTACGTCTGATGATTGTCCTGTCTTTTTGTGTAGGAGTGATGTGGCTGATGTGTGAGTAGTGGTTAATGAGTGTGTTTGCTTGTTGTTTATTTGATGGTACAGATGATGTGTCGGTCGTGATGGCTGCGTGTGTGCGTGTTATATTGCTGTTTGAGAGTGTGATGCTTTTCAGTGTGTTGTATAGTTTTGTGGTGTTTGATCTGTGATCTAGTGTTTTTATGTAGTTGTGCCAGTTCAGTGATTTTTGTTCATGTATCTTGGTGTTGATTGTGGTGTTGAGTGCGTGTATTTCTTCGGATGTATTGTGTGAGTGTGGTGTCGGAGAGTGTTTCAGTGTGTCGCGTTGTTTGATGAGTGTGTGTATTTCTTGTGTAAAGTTTGGGTTGTGGTGTTTTCTGTGTCCTTTTGGGATGTGTTGTTTGTCTGCCTTGTGTATGATGCTGTTAAATGTTTGGACTGTTTTGTTTATGTCTGTGATGTCTGTTGTGTTGAGTTGTGTAAATGCTAGTTCCGTGTCGTGTGTGAATTGTGACCAATTGGCTTTTGTGTAATTTGTGTAAGTGCGTCTGGGTGTGTTTGGTGCTGTTCTGATTTTGGTGGTGATGACGATTGGAAGGTGGTCTGAGCCAAGCTCTTTGACCACCTTCCAAGTGGTTGTGTGAGTGAGATCCGGTGTGCAAAATGTGATGTCAGGTGATGTCGAATGATAGTGTGCCTGATGTGTGGTGTGAGTGTGTTGGTGAGTGTTGTTGAGAATGTAGAGGTGTTCTGTTTGTTGTAGTATGTCTGTGCCTCTGTTGGTGAGTGGATTGTGTGTGTACCAGGCAGGATCTTTGGCGTTGAAGTCACCGCCCAGTATTGTGTTAGGTGTGTTTGTGAGGTTGCGTATATCTGGTGTGTAGTTGCGAGGTACTGTTGGTGAAGTTTGTGGTGGAATGTATACGTTGATGATTGAAATGTGTGAGTGTGAGCCAGTGCGTATTTGTATCGATTGTTGTTCTGTTGTGGTGTCGTTTGGTGGTAGTAGTGTTTGTGTCTGTGTGCTGGTGTTTGTGTAGTTGATAGTACTGTGTATGAGTGTGATGAGGCCACCGCCTCGACCGCTAGTGCGGTCTTGGCGGATGGTGGTATAGTTGTGAAAGGTGGGTGTTCTGTGGTGCTGTTGCAATTTTGTTTCCTGTATGAGTGCTATGTGAATGGAGTGTCGTGTGAGGAAGTGTGTTAATTCGTGTTTTTTTGTGTTGATGCCGTCGATGTTGAGCTGTAGAATGTTGATGTTGTGTGTGCGGTGTAAGTTGGTGTTTGTGCGAGTGAGAGTGTTGTTGAGATGTTGAGTTGTTGATGGAGGTGGT
>OU696575.1:2142500-2172500 GCA_916048095.2 Sacculina carcini
ATGTGTGTGTGTTATTTTGTGTGTGGGTATTTATATTTTCGTATATGTCTGTGTGTGTGTTTGTGTGTCTCTATTTTTTCTGGACTTAGATATATATATATATGTCTTTTATGTGTGTGTACATATGTGTGTATATATGTGTGTATATATGTGTGTATATATGTGTGTATATATGTGTGTATCTGTTTGTGTGTGTATGTGGGTGTCTTTCCCTGTGTGTCTGTCTGTCTGTGTGTGTGTGTGTACGTGTGTGTGTTGTGTACGTGTGTGTGTGTGTGTACGTGTGTGTGTGTGTATGTGTGTCTATGTCAGCCACTTCGCGAAGTCGCACGGTGTGTGCGTGTGTATTATATCATGTTTGCACGGAACGCAAGGCTATCGACACACTCGTACAAACCGACTGTCTACCTGTTTGCGCTAATCTTCTCATCAACTGGCCCCAGGACTCTGTCGGTGAGTCACCGATGTCTTACCGTGAGTCACCGGTGTCTTATCGTGAGCTACTCGGGTATTGTTTTTGAGTCAACAGGATTTGGCTACGAGTCACTGGTGTCTTAATGTATGTAACATGTGTAGCATGTTTCTTGTAAGTCACGGTGTCTTACGGTGAGTCAATATTGTCCTACAGTAAGTCACTGGTGCCACATGTGGTGTATTGTAAGTCACTGGTGTTTTAATATCAAGTCAATTGTGTCTTATTTGGAGTCACTGATGTTTTAGTTCTTGACGTCTCTGTGACGTTTTAATACTAATATAATATATTCTCGGATATAGAATGCGTAAATATTTATAGAGTGAGTAAATTGAGTGATAAATATATATAGCGATACAATATGTGTTAGAGTGAATTAATTGGACAATTTTGGTGCTGATAAAATTTTCTGTTTGGTTTTGTGACGAAAAATGCGCTTTGTTTTCGTTTTTTGGCACACCGAATTAAACTGAATTTTTATTTCCACCTTTTAATTACTGTTTTTTTTAACCAAGCTGCCGTTTCATATATTTTTTCATATATTTTTCGCGAGATTAATCTGTAAATAACTATTATCCAAATAAATCTTTAATTATTCAGCTTAAAAATAAATATTGAGCTCTACATTCAATCATACAATGTAA
Source organism: Sacculina carcini (assembly GCA_916048095.2). NCBI lineage: Eukaryota > Metazoa > Arthropoda > Thecostraca > Sacculinidae > Sacculina > Sacculina carcini. The sequence continues at coordinate 2,143,617 of OU696575.1, forward strand.
TTTTTGAAATTCCCGAGATTCTGCTTTCGCCGCCGCCATTGTGAATTTGCGGCAATTTCGGGCATTTGGCCGTTTGACATTTGCGCAATTTCAATTGTTCTTGTGCTGCAGCGGTTGTGGTGTCGTGCGTCACATTAGCAATGTCACCTGGCAAATTGGTCTGGCTAATTCACTTGACTCTCGCATTCACAGCGGCTTTACGCAGTGTCATTCCATAATCGCTTTTGCGTGTTTGCCATGATTGGATGAGTCGTTTTCAGTGAGTGTGTCTGTGTGTTGGGGTGTGTGGGTGTGTGTTTGTGGTCTTGCGAACGTTCATTTTCAATATATACATCGTAAAACGTTACTATTTGAACGACACTACGAACGTGCAGCGTTTGAAAAATAGAACGGCAGTATCATAAATTCCTCAATTTAATACTACAATACTAAAATCCTAAAGTCAACCAATAGGTTGAGTACCCAATATTGAATAATGTAAGTTTTCAAGTGTAAACAATGGAATCACTTTCAGTAAAAATTCTTATTGCGTTACACTCAAAATTCAGCCTCAAATATTTCACACACAAACTTACAATTGTTCATCCATCGCCTCTAATTTACCTACAAATGGGCTATTCCATTGGGCAAAATTATTTCTGTACACTTACTGCGATACTAATTTTTCTCCTATTGTGTGCGTGTGTGTGTGTTTGGTGGGGGGGGTATGTAACGGATTTTGGCTGTTGCGGGGGTCGGTCGGGGGCACAAAAGACCCCCATCTGGCGTGTTTGTGTAGTCGCTTGGTGCTGGGCTCCATGGAGGCCGCACAACAGCTGATAGCAAGTGTGGGATTGCGTGGCCTGCTAGAGCGTGCCCTGGGGCGTCGTGACCCGCTGCTGGCTCGGCTAGTTTGTGACGTCAGCAGTCACGTGACCGACACGACCAATAGCCGTTGTCATGGCAAAAACATCGGCACAACATTGGCGGTCAGCTTTGATATATTAAATTAACAATTATACTAATAATAATAACGCTTACTTTGTTGTATTTTTGCTTGAATTTCTATTGAGTTTAATCAGTTTAATTCTTTGATAATTAATCTGGTGCTTATCGATTTTGCTGCAATGCTTTCAAAAGTACTTGTGTTTTTTGGCGTTCTGCTCTGCGAAATTTACTTGTAATTCCGTTAGTTGCAACATCGATTTTTCAATTGCTTCTTTCCAAGCACGCACTGAATATTGAAGACTAAATGTTGCGAAATGTTGAAAATAATAAACATGTGAATTAATCAATATTGTACATTTTTCACTTAGCCACTGTGTTGGGGTTGAAACACTCTTCTCCCATAGACTGGCATGTGATTGAAATTGCACCGTGTTGCCTGCTGTGTCTTCTATTGATCTTCTACCATATTGACAGGGCTTTGCGTGTATCATTTTTAATAGATTCTCGCTTGTGTGTGTGTGTGTGTGTATGTGCGTCTTTTTTAATTTTCCGCTCGACTCATTGCGCTTTCATTCCCTCATCCTCTCCTCTGGTATATATCACTTACTCTGTCTTTGTGCATGTGTGTATGTATGTGTGTTTGTATGTGTATGTGTGTTTGTATGTGTATGTGTGTATGAGTGTATCGATTGTCCCATTAATATTAATGACTTTTTTTGACACTGATTGGCGAATTTCGAAATAGCGCGTCTTGGTTTGCTCTTTCTTTGAGTTATCCTCTTGGCTTGATCATTCTTGATCAGCTGTTTGATCGTCTTGATCCATCCATGCAGCTTCATCAACAATAACAGCATTGTTTTCCTATGCTGTTTGATCTATTGCTCTGTTCAGTGTAGTTAAAGGTTAAAGGCCTAAGTGACAGCTGCTACACGGAAAGAAGCCGAAGTTTATGAGCACACAGGTGTGTCCCGTGCAGCTCGCTGCCACCGCAGAACCGACCCTCTCCACGCTATGGTGCCACAAGGACGTAAGACGTATTAGAGAGGGTCACCTCCCCAGAATGCATGACACAACACAGGACTGATATCTGGTACCATATACTGCTGGGTAGACGGTTGACGCTGAATGTGTAAGGATTCAAGAACATTAGATTGAGAACATTTGATTTATCGAATTTCTTCCAGTCCCTCGCCTCCTGCAAAGGCAGCACATTATATTAGAACGCTAAACTTAATTTAACCTAAAATCTATGAAAACTATAGAAACGTTTTTGTGCGATTTTTAAGCGTTATTTATTAATTAGCGTTTTTAATGTTCTTGAATCCTTACACATTTAGTCTAGACCTGGGTAGACAGGGGCTGTGGGATTATAGAATTCGCCCAATGAAATTCTGCTCCGCCGGGTTCCGAACCATGGACCTCCCGCTTGTGAGGCGGGTGTGCTAACGAGTACACCACGGAGTCCACAAGTTTTTCAAGTTTCACAATAGTTTTTCTTTCTCTCTAGAATTCGTTACTTTTCCAACTCTTCTTCCCTCTATATTCTCTGGACGCTTAATAATAAAAATAATAACTATGTTTAGTGTGAATTTTGTGTGTTTGGCGTGTTATTTTCTGCTCTGACCTTTGTTATATTCGTCATGTTTACTCTCATCTTCCTGACCAAACTCGTATCTTACCAGCTATCTACATCTTTCTAGGCGTTTCCAGTATACATGGAGCCATCGCAGTATGGTGATAGTGCTTGCAGTCTTCCCATGCTACTGGACTTGCCTGTAATTAATAATAATAGTAATAATAATAATTTGATAGTTATTAATTAGTTTTCTCTACTCTATTTATCAACTCTTTATTTTTCCATCGGTGTTTGTTTTTTTTGCGACCTTCAACTATATTCCGGGCGGACGCCATTTCTTTTTTTTCGCCGTCTCTTCTTGTCTCTACCATATTTTGTATATATCTTTTCATAGTTACCTGTCTGTTCAATCATAGTCGCAGCGGTATTATGCGTATGTGCGTGCGTGCGTGCGTATTTGTGCGTGTGTGTGCGTGCATTCATATTTGCCGCATGCTCTTATTGGCACAGCATCGGCTGCATCTGTGTGATTTGCATAAATCATGTTTGTCTATTGAAACGCACTAATGGGCTGCAGGCTAACACCATTCATCACAGTGCGCGTGTCATCTTGTGCATTTTCTGTATGTCTGTCTGCATGTATGTGTGTGTGTGTGTGTGTGTGTGTGCGTGCGTGTGTGAACGGATGCTGTGTGTAGGTATGCATCGAATGCTTGACGGGGTGTGTTTCCTGTGCATGTGGCACACGCACACACACACACACACACACACACACACACACACACACACACACACACACACACACACACACACACACACACACACACAAACACGCTTGATTTGTATTGGGTTGATATTATGTACATCTGTATGAGTTCATTATGTTTGTATGTTTGCGCGTGCATATGTAAGTGTTCGTGTGTGTGTGTGTGCGCGTATGTGTGTTTCTATGCGGGGATCATTAGCGCTTGCATATTTCGTCAGTGTGATTTGGGAATGCGCTGCCAACTTGCTCCCATACTCTGTCTTTCGTCTTCACTGTCGCCTCTTTCTAGCGGTCTTTTTCAGATACTCTTTTCATTTTACACAATAGAAATGCTGGGAAATTCGATATATTCAGTCGCTCCATCAAATCAATTGTTAGGCAGTCATTAGAAACGCAAATATACGAATCCGGAGTGCAAAAACTCATATTTCTCCTTCTGTCCGACCTTTAATTCACCATTTGGCAGCCCCATACATTCCCCGCCAGTGGGAAAATCCTCACAGGCTACGGACCACTGGTCTAAAGGCCCCAAGTGACAACTGCTACACGGGAAGAAGCTGAAGCTTATGAACACACAGGTGTGTCCCGTGCAGCTCGCTGCCTCCGCAGAACCGACCCTCTCCACGCTATGACGCCACAAGGACGAAAGACGTATTAGAGAGGACCACCTCCCCAGAATGCATGACACAACACATGAATGATATCTGGTACCCATTTATTACTGGGTGGACAGGGCATGTTGGATTATAGAATTTACCCAAAGGAATTCTCCGCCGGGCTTTGAACCAGGTACCTCCTGCCTGTGAGGCGGTTGTGCTAACCACTACACCACGGGGTGCAACAAAATTGACACGTTCTTTGGTCGTATGCTAAGTGCATTTCTTAAACTCGAAGCACATTTCACCGTATGTGCCGGCCATCAAGCCCATGCCACTTTCAGGTCTGAAATGCTAGGTTTTCATTAGGACGTGCCTCTAAGCCAACACAAATTTGAACTTTTCTCCGGTAGTATTTTTTTAATTGCTCTGTTTGTATTACATATACAATACGTTGAATAAAATACGATCTTTCCTATCATTTACGTGCTAATTTAGTCTTTTCATCAGACTATTGCACATATTTGTACTCTATTAACATTGATTCAATTCATACTATAGTGAAGCTTGTTCCCGTGGATAAATATAACTTTTACAGACTGAATTTTTTATTCTGAAATAGCTGTTTGGCCATCAAGCCCACCATGGAAAATATGGAGTATAATTTTGGATTAGAATATGCGCTTAATTGCCGGGATCTGCGGTAATACGGTGTATTATTCAGCGTGTGTTTGTGGTTATATGTGTGTAGGCTTTTATGAACGACATCACAGCTGCCCTAGTCGCTCCACAAACTGCTGCTGCTGATGACGTCACTGATGACGCAAACAATGACGTCATCAGTGACGATCAGAATACGCAATTTCAATTGCAATTGTTATCCATGCTGGCTAATATATTCGCCGTGCCCGATGCAAAACCCGTTGGCGTTTTTGAACGTCATTGTCTGATGGACTGGCTTAATAAGCTTCTCACTACAGGTGTGTGTGTGTATGTGTGTGTGTGTGTGTGTGTGTGTGTGTGTGTGTGTGTGTGTGTGTGTGTATGTGTGTGTGTGTGTGTGGGTGCGACCCCTTAGTTATTTTCCCACATATTTTTTATAATCTATATATAAACACACACATGCGCATCTTAATCTACGATGAATCTTGTCCTACTTTAAAATATATGTTTAAAAATATCATTGATATAGCTGTAATATTTGGGTTTTTCAAACGCGTATTTTTTCTGATTATGTTGACTATTTATTATAGATTGATTATATTAATATGACGAGTTTTTAATCTAATTTCGAAAATATGCAATTAATTTATTAAAAATATACATTAATATTCATGAAGTTGTCACGCCAAACGATTTGTATTTAGTGAGACTTGTAGCGAAATTTCGCTACATCTGGCATTTTGCCATTTTGTCATTATCGTTAGATTGTGATCGAGCTAGGCGATTGGCAGCTTTACGATTGTTGGCGGCCGCTTGCGTTGACACAGAGTGTTGCTGTCACGTGACAGGACAGCAGAAATCTGTGTCCGCTCTCATCACTCTGCTCAATGGTCGGCTTGATTTGCTCTCGTACTCTGTAGATTTATATTTACATGCATTTATCATTGTAAGTATTATTACTAATTACAAGCGAATCCAGTAGCATGAGTCAAAAGAGTGCAAGCACTATTACCACCCTGCGTTGGCCCCATATGTACTGGAAGCGCCCAAAAAGACGTAGAGAAAAAGAGAGTTCGAAGTAAAGTAAAGAATTCTAGAGAGAAAGGGAGTTCAAAAAGTGGAACCATCTGTCCGATAAGACTCCTCATTAAATATTTTCTTATCGCCGGCAATATTATTATTATTTATTATTATTATTATATAGGAACATCGTGATTAAATTTCTGTCCCTTTAGTGTTTTATTCAACACCAATCGTTTTAGCAATTTCGTTCGTATATTCCATTACATATACATGCATGTGATTTTTTATATTTACATAGTTGGAGCTCGGGGGTATGACAGCCATCATACATTAGTGTTCAAAGTTGGCTCAGTTGGTCAATTGCATGGAACCCTCAACTATTTTCGGCCTATTCAATTCCAACACACATACCTCAATGAAAAGTATATTGCGGAAATTATAATGTTCACATGTTTATAATTTTGTACATTTTTTGTGTACTGTTATTTTTTGCTATGCTGATTTTGATGATAATATACCCAGCTGAACTGAACTCAGCAGAATTATCGGTGGTATAATTGCATAATCATACCCCCAGCCAATTTGTCGCGGGGGTATATATAACCCTCACACTCCCCAGTATCTACGCCTATGTTACATACTACTTTTCGTGTTTATTTATGCTATTTCGTATTTGTTCGTCTCATCAGATCAGCAGGAGGATGATGAAATCGTGGCTCATGTTGTCTTTGTCTTCTACCAGTTGTGTTGTCATTCATCTAGTCGTTCCTACCTCATCAACAATTCCGGTACGCTATCCTGTGTGTGTGTGTTTGTGTGTGTGTGTGTGTGTGTGTGTCTGTGATTGCATCCTTTACAATTATTATTTATTTGTTTATTCATAATATTCAATTATATTTAATTGTATTTATCATTTTAATAATGTATCGTAATTGTTCAGAATAATTCAATGTTTTTTGTAACAAGTTATTATTTATTATTATTAAAGTAATTTATTTATTTTAATACTGAATTTACCTGTTTATAAGATTTTTACACAAGTTAAATGTGCTCCCATGGTGGGTGTGTTTTTATTATTTAATTGTACGGCCCTGTGTTAATATGAGTGCGATGTGATTACTACACCTTGCTAATAATTCAATTGAATTTAACGTAATATATAATATATTTGGGTCAAACCTCGCACTTTCTACACATGTTGATAATGCGGTATGTTTGATATTGTTGAATTGTTCGTTTTTGTGCGGCTTTTGAATTGGAATTTTTGCTCACAGATGTTGTGCCGTATATAATTGACTTGCTACAAGATAAAGATGACATCATCAGATCATTGTGCGATGCCATTCTAGACATGATATCGGTGAGTGAACTCATCGACAAATATCAAATTTTAAATCTCAAATCAAATATCTCAAAACAACATCATAGTCAACTTTCTGTCGTTGGTTCTACTGAAATGACTGTTTTGCATTGTCCGAGTTTTGATGATTCGTTGAGAATTTATGCACGCTTACCACTCTGTTTTTGGTCAAGAAGTCGCTGCGGTCATTAGCGACGTTTTCAGTGGTCGAATCGTTGGCGAGTTGGTGACTTTGCCGGCTTCGATCGAAGTCCAATTTGCGCCGGTGGAATTACTTTTCGTTTTTGCAACCGTTGCACATATGGTCACCCGTGTTGCAAACGATTTGTGTGTCGTTTGCAGAACATTGTATTATGACTGAGAGCTCTTTTAGTTGTCCTTTCAATGTTTCCAGTTATTCGATATTTGGCTCGTGAAAGATGTGCTGGAGTATATCAAACTTAGTTTTATGGTGTGAATGAATTTGTTAGGACGCGAACAATGTCAATTATGTTGTGTTAGATTGTGATAAATCATGGTGTATCATACATTGACTCTTACTCCAAATATATCCTGCATTCTGATATTATTCTGCCATGGGGCCTTTCGAATCTACTTCTTTCGATGTAGGTCTTTATTGATACTAGGCTCGATCGCATTTTTCGTCTTCGGGTTGTTTCGTCGGTCCTTTTATTGTTGTTAATGTTTTTATAAAGTGAATGTGATGAATGCCACGTTCATGAGAAGGTCGCTGTCGATTTGGCTTGACTTGAATCAAAGCGCGATGGTTGATATCTGATATTTAATGATCGAAACAAGGTATATAATTATAATTATATAATTACGCATTTGAACACAGCAGTAGAGAGGGCCATCACTTTAAGAAACGAACCCATCCGTTTCACCTCTCCAGGGAATCGAACCCTGGACCTCTCGTGCACAGAGCGTGCGTCTTAGCCACTCGTCTACGAGGTGGACTAGGTGAAACAAGGTGTTAACATTATTATCTCCACCAAAACGTTGATGAATCTTTGTTTGTCATTAGTAGAATTTTCAATGCTTTGCTTGTTTTTCGTATGTTACTAGTGTCACCAATCAGCTCCGTCTTCTTTGCAGTAGATGTGTTGGGTTAAGTTTAGGATGTTGGTATGTATATAGGGTTAGGTGTGTTCGATTTCCTAAACGGGCATGTTTTCACTGGTTCAGTGGTTTCCAAATTTTCTTCTTTTCTTTCTTTCTTCCTTCTTTGTTTTTCTTTTTAGGCACCCGACCATACAAATATTACATCAATACAAAATCTACAAAATGGCCGATTAAACAGTATACAAAATACCCCCTTCACAACCATTCTGCACTCACACCTCTGTAAATATACACCTTGGAATCTCCTAGTGGATCTCTACAGGTTCATGTAGTCTTATTTGAGAATTGCTGTACTAGTTAGTCTAGGAAGGGAGTGCTCTTTCATTTGTTTGGCGGGAAAGCTTGCAAACATCAATGCTCGGAAGCTGATCATGTTCAATTGGAGTCAATTGCTACGTGCGATTGTTTTTCCAAGTGGTCACATTCAAATACGGTATATATGATTATCGGGAGCGATAATCTACCTGGGTTGGTTCCTGTTGCAGTCGTTGGCTGATTGAATAAAAAGCCCGGATTGTCCTTCGTCTTTTTTCAATTGAGAGGAATTCTTGATCATGTGCTTGAGTGCTTAAAGTGACTGGTAATGATGCAATCGAGTGGGGCTAGTTTTCGGTTACTCAACCAACTCCTCCACTGTTACACGTTGAGCAAGGTGTCTAGACACACTCCAGGACCAAGAAAACAAAACTTGTTCAACGGTGGAGAACCTATCCGATAACCAATGGGAATCTAACAATGCTATTTACTCTATTTTTCCACTGTGAGCTTGTGAGCCATGTTCAGTTTTCAATTTTGATATACATCTGTTATTTTCGTTTGCCCATCCGTCATTAGAGCGCTTTGTGAAATACATGCTGCTATTGGCTGGCTGGGATGCAGAACCACTGTGGAACTTGCCTGAATTTGCTCTGAATGGACTATACCGGAGTGATAGTGTTGCTTGTCTTCACTGCCATGTAATCACCGAAACAATGATGTTAGTATGATTAGTGTTTTTTGGCACTGCTTTAATGTAATTGCACATATTAATCGTAGTTTAATCACAAAGTTAACCTGCACCATTGTCGGTAAAATGCTCTTTTTCGTTATCGTATGTCAACCAGAAATGCTGAAACCCCTTGCCGAACTCTAGCAGCTCAGTTATTGGCGTATTTTCCGCCGGCGATGCTTTCACGGCGCGACTGATACATACGTAACGGCTTGTGCTTGCTCGTACATCGTGGCCATTGATGGAAGAGCCATTCTCCGTGCTGACACAACAGCGACCGATCGCCCGAGCGACGATAACCGCGTTTGCACTTCACCTTGAACCGATCTCCGTGTATCATCAGCTCGCCTGCTGTGTCGTACTCTTCGGAATTTCTCAGGAATGGAGTGTTGCACGGCGCTGTGAACATGTCGTTGCCCTGTTGCCGTCCGTATAAGCGCAGCACCTCGGTGGTCTTGCCTTTGATCACCGGGTTGTCGAGATAGACACTGTCGTAGATGGGGATGCAGCGAAACTGCTTGTTCTCGGTGCTCCAGCGTCCGTTATCGCAGTGCGCCGTCAAGAACGGTGTTGCGTCGGACAGGAACAGGCCTGGCGGGCACGTGTAGCGCACTGTGCTGCCATGTGCAACTGTGGAACCAACACGAACGCTCGACTGTGTTCCGGACAACGCCACCACGATGCAGCCGGCATAACAGTTGGGCCAGCCTTGGGTTGCCAACCAGTCGCCGTTGCGACAGTAAAGCAGTTTCGATCCGGTCACCGGCGGACGTTCATTTTTCTGACACATCACGCGCACCACACTATTGGACTCCACCAGCACGTCGGTGTGCATATCGAGCGGCAGGTTGACGAATAGCGGTCGTTGCCACTGGAGCGACGAATATTCACTCAGTTGGGTCCTTTCAAAGGCAGCGTAGCCGCCGGCGACGTACGGGGCCTTGCAGTAATACTCATTATCGCTGATGTCGATGTCGGGGTTGGCGGCGGCGGCGGTGGCCGAAGTGCTGTCCGTCTCCAGGATACGTACTGACAGACACATGGTGTCCAGCGGCGATTGCGACAGCCATTCACCGTTTTGACATTCAATGACGGTATCATGGAAGGATATCGCGTCGTTGGCGCACTTGATTCGCTCGCGAGTGCCGTTGGCGAAGTTGAGCTGGTGTTGCAGCATTGATGTGAGGTTGGCGTGCGGAATAAGCGGCGGGCCGCAGTTTCCCGTGAACGGCGAGCAGGCAAACAGCAGATCGGGACGTCCAGTGGAGAGCACCTTGCTGAGGGAGTGCTGCCATACTCCGTTCTTGCAGTTGTCCCACTGCAGACTGCCCGTTCTGACCTGCTGGTCGGGGGTGCATTGCAGTCTGACAACGGTCCCATCGGCCACCTGCTGACCGTAGAGCAGACTTTTGCCGCTGGAGTACACAGAGATGACTGGTGCGAGGTCGTTGACCACGCACTTGCTCTTACCTTTATGCGTCAGTGCTCGTAAGATGAATTTCTTGGTCTCTTGGTTGTAGGGCTCCGTCAGCGAAGCCGACATAACTATGAGATGTTGTATGCACAGCATATTGATGATTAGCGAGATATGCATGACGTGCAGGAAACAAGACTCTAGTTGATCTTGTTGGTGGAGAGCAGATCTTGAGCAGAAGTGATTCCTGATCGATATAACATCAAAAAGTCAACATCATGTGTCCTGAGCGATGAAATTCACTGGGATGTGTGGAGTTAAAATGGTCAAATATTATATTCAATCTGGTCATGCTCTGGTTTGCGATGTTGCATTCTTGTCAAATGATATTGGCTCTCAAAGCGTCGTTTGAGTTGGTGCGTGCTTAAATATGAGTGATTTCATTGTGCGTTCAATGTAGCGCGTGATTACACCGATTCCCAACCTCTCCGATAACATTTAGAATTGCTATTTGTTGAGGCAGTCACAGTATCCTCTGTGGATACAAGTGTGATGTAGGGATGCGGAGGTGTCTTTCACACTTTTCTGCCGTTTTTCAGCATAAAAGTTATTTCATATATTATTTTTAAATGTAAAAATGGCGTACTTGAAAAGACGAATTCGTTAAAAAATGGCCAAAATTTTACCATACAATCGAAAAAAGATGGGTAAATATTGATTAATTTATATGTGCTCTCAAATTCTGTTAAATAACACCCCAATATATCCCAATTTAAGAAATTTGTAAAAATTGGAATGTATCACAACTTGGTGTCCAATGCAGCAATAAATTATGTTCTATACTAAAATTTTGTGTAGTATTTTGTTCGGTTTATGCGTGCGTCTATCGTATTATCTTGTTCTCTATACTGTTTTTGGGCTCGCTTTTATTTCACAATATTCCTCTACCTTGAATCTTGTTTTTGCGATACCGTGTGCGCGTTCTCTGGTGGTCGTGTGAGTGTGCTTGCGTTGGTCCTCGTATAACTAATATTTTTCATTTTGCCATTAGTTTTCTAATGGCAAAATATTCTTTTTTAAACCAGCCGAAAGCTGGCCACATCTGGGACGGTGCAATGCTGGAGATTTTAGGATGTTGCACTATATATATTAGCAAGTGTCCTTGTGTGTGTGCGTGTGTATGTGTGTGTGTGTTACCTTGGCAATATAGCTGGTTGTCTTGTGAAGTCTTGATGGCTAGTGAAGTGTTTGCACGGAGTGTGCACATATTTATTATGCCATTATTGCAACAGCGTAACTAGTCTGGGCTTGTTTCGACGTCAAATAAGCATGCAGCTTTTCGATTCATGTATGTTTCGAATCCCCCTGTTATATACGAATTGATTTTGTATTGATCGATGTGGGTGGAGTTTTGGTTAGGAAATGAGTTTGTCTTCAAAGTTTATTCGACTGTCGTATCGTGTATGTTAATCATACGTTTCGCCAACTAGAAATCATTTTCAACAACATATTGTAACATGCAATCAGCTTGCACGACATGCGGTGTAGTCTATTCGCAATTCAATTACAGCAAAGTTTGCTACGTAATTTGTTCTAGCTGAATTGCAATGGAAATATTCACCCATTCGCGCATGGACCAGCAATTTGAACGAGCAATAGATCAAATGTCTATTTTTTGTTCGCACTCGTAAATGTCATTTTTATATTGATACCACTCAATTTATGCCGCACCTATCTACTCAGTATTCGGCTTTAAAGGCTGTCATGACATAATTGGATTTGCTTTTTTAAAAGACACACACACACACACACACACACATATATATATATATATATATATATATATATATATATATATATATATATATATATATATATATATATATATATATCTATAAGATATATTGGCGTTTCGTTTCTGCAAACTCGCTTATCTCGTGCATTTACTGCTAATGAGTCGATAACTCTGGCCAATTTTGTGCCTGTATTTTTTCCAGAGCACTTGAATGAATATTTTTATGAATGCTCATTTTTTACTTTTTATTTTTTTACAAATTAGAGGGGGTTATGTTATAATATCTGATAGAATATGCAGTATAGCACGCATTCTAGGCATACACATGTGGAAGTCACTGCATATGTGTGTGTGTGTTTGTGTGTGTGTGTGTTTGTGTGTGTGTGTGTGAGTTACGCACCAAGTTTGGCCGAAATTAGATAGTGCTATAGCGTATGGGTTTTTTAAATGAAAAATTACTTTGCATATTGGGCCAAATATGCTTTATAGCACCTCGTGGTGTTTGCAAACACACACACACATACACACACACACTTTTCCATCAGACAACTAACCAACACACACCGACATGCACACACACACATACACACACACACACACACACACTGTTTTCTTGAGAATGGACAAAGTTTTTGAGGACATACAACTTGCTCTGATTCCTGTCACACTCAGCTGAGATATTAAACACACACACACACACACACACACACAGACGTAGAGATACACAATTTGCGCAATTATGCATGGCGTGCGTAGACAAAAACACATTAGCAAACGATTTTTTGGGCGTGAGTTTGTTAAGGGGTGAACGGTATAATGTTTTATGCGGCTAATTAGATCGCTAATTGTTTATTGCTGTGTGCAATTGACGGCGTGTATGTTTGCGTGCAGACTTGCAATGACGAATGGGCCGCTCGCATAATGAGCGAACGCTTTTGCGCTCATAACGGACATTGGCTTGAGATGGTCAAGTGTAGTTCTCCGCACGACCAGCAGGTGGCGCTCGAGTCGCCGCCAAATGAGATAGCGTCGCATTTGGTACCGTATCTTCACGATCGGGAAGAACTCTACATGTCAGGTGGTACCATCTGCCATTTAGTTTCGCTGTATTAAATGTGCATACTTAAAGTCCGTTATACCCGACGCCAGGGAAAATTCAGACCTTACCCCTATTAACCTCATCATACATCATCGCCTTTACTCCCAATTACCCCATCTCTCCATCCATCCCATTGCCAATTACCCCTTGCGTAAATCATTCGCAGCCGTTCAAAGTTGATATCCATCACCAATTGTGTTGGTTTTAACACAACAGATCTATCAACATATATATCAACATATCTATCAACATATCTATCAACATATCTACTTTCTATCTATCTACTTTGCTTATTCTTTGGATGTCTTTTTGTACATCACATTCACATTCCTTCTCGAAACATATCTTCCTTTTCCACTGGTATTGTCATCATAACAATGATCTCTAATTTCGCTTGCTTCTCCAGTAATTTGTTATCCCTTGTTTTTATTACCTTTTATTACGCTGTATCCCGGATGTAAGAGTGGAGAGTTGTGTCGGGACAGAGTGGAGACAATGTCTCTTATGTCCGGGGAAAATTACACGTAAAGTATAGACGACGGGTGCGAAGAAATACTCTCTTATACCCGGGGTAAACTGTAGCTTTGTTGGATATCAGAATGCTAGTACGTAGTCGTATCACTTGGGCATGCTTCTATATAATCATGTATGTGTTTTGAGCCTATGTGTGTGTGTGTGTGTGTGTGTGTGTCTCCATAGACACGTCATCTGATGCAGCACTTAGTGCACGTGCATCCCAAGTCAGGTGGGTTTCCGTTAAGAAAACTTCAATAATTCATATATTGAGTTGAATTTCCAATTTGAAATTGTTTAAAATTTCGATTTTCAACTATGCAAGTTCTTTTCAGCTTTTGGTTTCTTTAACTTTTTCTGATGTTATAATCCTTTTTTCAACTTGTGTCGTTTCATTGGAAAAATACACACATTTGGTACATTCTAGATAGTTTTGGCTTTTATCTGCGTGTGTCAATATACATTATCTTTGTTACAGAGGCTTTAATGTTGATTTATTTGCAAAACACTTTATAGATTCGTGGTAAACGTTGAAATGATTCGTTCGTTTAACACAAAGACTACAAGTCTTTTTAAATGATAGTTTTATGGTTGTAGGTAAATGCGGGCATGCGTGTGCTTACGGGTGCTTTATTGGAGTCTATGAGAGACACGATACAAATGTGAGCTCAGTTAGGAAGAGCTGGGGAGAGACAGAGAGAGAGTGAGAGAATGAGAGGGCTATTTTTTTATTCCCACTGGTGCAGTTATCTTCGTGCTTGGTGATTCAACCGACATTTTCCCCATCCACTGACACACGACGCCACTGACACGACACCACTGACACGACACCACTGACATGACACCACTGACACGACATCACTGACACAACACCACTGACACACGACATCACTGACCAGACACCACTGACATGACACCACTGACGCGACACCACTGACACGACACCACTGACACGACACCACTGACACGACACCACTGACACGACACCACTGGCACACCACCACTGACACGACACCACTGACACAACACCACTGACACGACACCACTGACACGACACCACTGACACGACGCCACTGACACGACACCACTGACACCACACCACTGACACGACACCACTGACACGACACCACTGACACGACACCACTGACATGACACCACTGACACGACACCACTGACATGACACCACTGACACGACGCCACTAACACGACACCACTGACACGACACAACTAACACGACACCACTGACACGACACCACTGACACAACACCACAGACACACGACACCACTGACACGACACCACTGACACGACACCACTGACACGACACCACTGACACGACACCACTGACACGACATCACTAACACGACACCACTGACACACGACACCACTGACACGACACCACTGACACTCGACACCACTGACACGACACCACTGACACGACACCACTGACACGACACCACTGACACACCACCATCATGACTGGCATCTGATGAAGATTTAGTGTGTCTTTAGCGCCGTCGCTGGGTGTACTGCTGCCAGACGGGAATTGTGGTCAGTGTAGGGATGCCAAATGAGAAATTTCACTTTGCCCGCCGGTGGCTCTGATGTGTATGTGTGTGTGTGTGTATGTGTGTGTGCACGTTGTTAGTGGACATCTGAATGCTGTTCAGAATCTGGGATATATTGTTAACGTCAAGGAAACTCTCTCTCACACACACACACACACACACACACACACAAATACAAACACGCACACAGACATACAAGCACACATACACACACATTTCGTGGGCAAAATCTGGTATTAACTTGTATAGTAATTTGTCGTTAGTTTTTGGATATTCGTTCCTGGGTAAAGGTTGAAAGGTTAAAGGCCTAAGTGACAGCTGCTACACGGTAAGAAGTCGAAGCTTATGAACACACAGGTGTGTCCCGTGAAGCTCGCTGCCACCGCAGAACCGATCCTCTCCACGCTATGACGCCACAAGGACTTAAGACGTATTAGAGAGGGACACCTCCCCAGAATGCATGGCACAACACATGACTGATATCTGGTACCAACATTTACTGCTGGGTGGACAGGGGCTGTGGGATTATAGAATTATCCCAATGAAATTCTGCTCCGCCGGGTTTCGAACCACGGACTTCCCGCTTGTGAGGCGGGTGTGCTAACCACTACACCACGGAGTCCACGATATACTATCATATCATATCACATATCATTGGCCAATATACTATCATATCCCAATATCTGTTTCCTATCTGGGTTTCTATTTTTTGACATTTGTCCAACTGTGTGTCTGTGTGTGTATGTTTGTGTGTGTGTGTGTGTGTGTTGGCAGGTTCGATTTGGACAGTCAGTGATTGTGTGTTGGTGTGTCTCTGCAAATTGGGATGGTCAAGTGTGCAGTTTTCGATCTGACCACACAGCTCGTTCCATTTCATGATAAATACACAATTTCTTCATACCCGATGTAAATTTAGTTCTACTTATGGCGGTTATTGCGCACGTGTGTGTGTGTGTGTGTGTTTATGTGTGTATCTACAAAGCAAATATGAAAGTGGAGTTATTGAATGACCTTGTGTGTTTGTGTGTTCGTTTTTTTTTTAGTTGTCAATAATAAAACCTAATAGGTCAAAGGGTATATTGTCCAACTGCGAAGGCTTTGGCCCAGAAATTCGATTAGCTTGAATCTAGCCCTTTGAAGCTTGATTTTACCAACGCGCAATAATCTTAATATAATGTTCAAGCTCGGAGTATCACACGTGTGACATGTGCTATTATGCGCAATGTGAAAACTCCCTGGTCTTGTTGGCAGATGTAATTGGATGTTCATGAATTTGGTATTATTCAGCTGTAGACCTGTTGAGGAAAAATAGCTCCAGTACCCCTGTCTTCTATCATAACTCTTCTTGCGGTATTTATTTCATTTTACTTAGTAAATATTTCATAAATATTTACTAAATTTCCATATTTTTGCTATATATATTTGACAGTAGTTTCATCAAATAGATATATTTATTTTTTATATTCTTGGTGATTGTTGCTCGTGAGTGTTTTTTGTTTTGTATTGTAGTATTGTTTCTGTGTTGTTTTTCATCGTATTGTCACAGTGTGCTGTGCAGTCTAGTCAAATACATTCTCTTGTGATTTATTACTTATGTCTGGGCAAATTATAATATTTGTGTTGGGAAAAATGGTTGGATGTTTATAAAGTAAACGAAAGGTGAAAAACGCCTATGTCTACAGGTAAGTTAGCTATTACAGCAGTGGTTCCCAACCTGGGGGTAAATTACCCCCTGGGGGTGATTTAGCAATTTTCCGGGGGTAATGTAGGGGTGACAGAAAAATGTTAAGAATTCTGAAATTCAAGAAAACATTGCGGTACCTTGTATTGGAATTGATGATAGCTTAGCAAATTATGTTTATTGTTTGCATTGTGTGGATATTGTATTGCTCATATGGCGTTATATATATAGTTGTGTGTGCGCGCGTGCGTGTGTGTGTGAGTGCTTACAGTAACATGTACAGTAACAAAGGGTAACACACTGAAATTGGGTAACACACTGAAAAAGGTTGGGAACCACTGAATTACAGTGTATTGTTTGCGTGCAAAAACGAGTATCTGGAAGAAATGCGCCGCCCGGGAATCGAACCCGGGTCGCAAGATTGGGAATCTTGCATGATACCACTACACCAGCGGCGCCAGATTGATAGCAGGTAGTTTTTTGGCTATATCTCTAATGGAATTTGTATCTTTAGTTTTCCAATGTTTTTCCACCGAAGTTTTTCAAACATGATTTAATCGAAAATGCTCTCGGGAAATAATCTGGTAAAATATTTTATTGATTTTAAATTTAGTCTAGAAATATCAGTGTGTTCTTTACATCCTTGAGGTGAAAATGGTCATTTTGTCCTATTACTATTTACTATCTAATGTTTTGGTGTAAATATAAATTGGATTATTTCCAAGATTTGAAATTATTTGACGGATTATTTTGCTCATTAGTGAATGGGACGCATAACCTCCTTCAAACCTTCATTTTGGCTCGCCTATGAATTGCTTTTATTGGATTTTTGTTTTGTGGTCCGCTGCTGGTTATGTTCGGTCATATTTTACTGGGCCAAATCAATATTTCATATATGGGCTCCAATATAACGCCGCCTCGAAAACAGCCGGTGCTTGTAAGCTATGCTGACAAATTGTACTGTTTTTGTGGTTTAATCCTGTGACCCCACAGACAGTGGCGGTTCCATGAGGGGCTTGGCGCCAGTGTTCTCAGAAAAATCCTGATTATAAACGTTTTGAGTGTACTTACTTATGTTTTGCCAAGCCCCCGAATTTTTTCCCTTAGCCACCCCCCCCCCCCCCCAGCCGCCTCATCGCAAACATCTTGGCACCGCCATTGCTCACAAAACACATCGTTCCCCCGAGCGCTAGAGAAAGAATCATAGAAAAACAGTGAATGGGAGATATAGCAGAGGCATAGTTTAAAGATTTTCATAGATCCATCGCATTGTTTTCATTCTAAGTATATTAAACATTTTACCTTCAAACGTTTGCGATTTCTCACAAAAATTGCCTCATTATTTGAATAGTTTCACAGAAACTGTTGACCACATTTCAAGCCCATAAATCCTTTACATGAAGCACGGAAACGGCTAGAAATCAAAATATTTGCTTGAAATTATTTCAGTGGCGGCACTAGGATTTTGCCGGTGGGGGCTAAGAAAAAGGGATGCGTGGGCATGGCGAAACAAGAGGCACAACACTCGAAATTTTCATAATCAGGATTTTCTTGGGGGGGGGGGGGGGGAACAGGCGTTCCTTGCACATTATTTTGGTGGGAGGTCTTCAGCCCTTTCCAAGTCCCCTTTCTTGGTTCCGCCACTGCTCTGGGTGGAACAAACTGCTAATGCGAAACAGACTCATCTCGTGTCATCATCGTGTCTTATTTTGTCGGCTTCGAATTCAGTCGAGAAAACTTGCTAAATGAGGCCTGTGTGGCGTGCTGCTATACTTGGAAAAGTTAGCCGCTGAAAAGCCACGCGTTCACCACGCCAGAAATACTCCCTGAACCGCTGTCTATTCTCGCGCTGGGGAGTGACCATGACATGACTTCTTGCCAGATGATGCATCGCTATTATTTCCAAGAAATTCTAAAGTGAAATTTGGAAACATTACCATACAAGTTCCATGCTAACCCGTTCAGAATTGCGTTTGAAAATTACTGATTTGTTTTATATCCACAAAATTTAATGAATTAAATTCAACATTTGAAAAGTTGCTTGCCACGCTAACCTCCCAAGTTGTTTGTGTTTTCTTATTATAAAAACGAATATAATAGGTTACGGTAACTGATGGATTCAGAGGAGACTCAGTGGGCTGGAGCTCCTCCCAAAAATATTTTCATCAACTCCCCATAACCAAGAGGTTCATTAAAAGAAGTCAAGAAAGAATATCTTTATGTAGTATTTGTTGATATTAACATTATCGTAAAGCATATTTGCACATTAGTGTGTGTGTGTGTGTGTGTGTGTGTGTGTGTAAATGTGTGTATATATCATTAAAGAAATGCCCCAAATCATGTCCTTCACACGCTACCTAGTCACTCATATATAATTCAGCCTCCCTAAAATTGCACTCTGGATGCGCCGCTGGTCAAACTGCTTGGTATGAGTGCATCTGAATTGTATGCACAGGCATACTGCGTTTTTGCTTGGTGTCGCAATACATTTAGCATGTATATATCTGGCATAACGCCCACACTTTGCCCTGCTCAACAAATAATTCGAATTTAATTAAAAACCTTCTATTATAATAGAAGCTTATTAATTATACGAAAATGCATCATTTTTATCCATGGTGTATGTATGTATGTGTGCATGTGTGTGTGTTTCTGCGTGAGTTTTTCTGTGCGTGTGCTTGAACATTGTGGATTCGTGTGCTGGAACTTATGGATTGTTATCGGATGATGGTTTATTATTTAGTGTTATTTATTTATTATTTTCTTTTCAACTCTCTTTCTAGACTTTTTTTCTTTTCTAACTCTCTTTCTCTCTGAATCTTTTGGGCGCTTCCGGTACATGGGGCCACCTTAGGGTGGTAATAGTGCTTGCACTCTTCCCATGCTACTGGATTTGCCTGTAATTAATAATAATAATAATAATAACAGAGATGTGCATAAATGAAACACATACACACACACGCACATACACACATACACAGACACATACCATTAGTGAGTGACATTAAATTTTCATGTAGCAATATTATATGGGTAATATAACCTGGGGCTTAAATGCAACATAGAAAAATCGCTACTGGAATATTTGAAAGTGAAATTAATCGCTAGCATCCATCAACATAATGGGCCATCTTTAATTTGAGAAAAATTAAGCACTCCTCTTTTTTCTCTGTTCGTTTAGTGCGCCTCGTAGCCGGGTGGCTAAGATGCATGCGCTGTGCCCGAGAGGTCCAGGGTTCGATTCCCTAGCGAGGTGGAACGGTTGGGTTCGTTTCTTAAAGGTATAGCTCAATTGCCCTAAGGCGGGTTTCGTGTGCGCTGGCAGTTGTGCAGTTTCTGTGTGCTGGTTTCTGTCTGTGTGCGAGATAACCCGTCTATATGGCGGTGAGCTAGCCGGGGCCGTCACAGGCCCTCGCAAAATTCAAACAAACAAAACCTCTCCACTCTCCATTTTTTGTCCATTTTTCTCGTTATATTTTTCTCTATCATCTCAGTATTACTTCAAAACGTGAATCATTGACCACAACCTATAATTTTCCTTTAGTCTACTATTTAATATTGTTTATTTATTTTATTTTAATTTGCACACTGTGTGCGTACAACGGGGAGGCGTATTCAGCGCTTTGAGAGGCCGATATTGTCGCTTGCCGCATGACATCAAGCGATGTCATTCAACTGATGACACTGACACTTAGTCAAATGGTAATTCTACACTGATGTACTCTGCGTGTATGTTCTTGTGTGTGTGTCTGTGCGCGTCTGTGTGTGTGTGTGTTCGTGTGTGTGTATGTGTCAGTGTGTGTGTGTGTGTGTGTCTCAGTGTGTCTTTATGTGTGTGTGTGTGTCTCTCTTTATGTGTGTGTCTCTTTATGTGTGTGTGTGTATGTCTGTGTGTGTGTCCGTGTGTGTCCGTGTGTTTGTCAGTGTGTGTGTGTGTGTGTATGTCTGTGTGTCAGTGTGTGTGTGTGTGTGTGTCCGTGTGTGTCCGTGTGTGTGTGTGTGTCAGTGTGTGTGTGTGTGTGTGTCAGTGTGTGTGTATGTCTGTGTGTCGGCTTCGACTTAATTGAACTGACAAATGAGCCTTGAAAGTGGATGGATTATGTTGGCTTAACAAAGGCCCCAGGCTACGAAGATTATAAACGCCATCTCTTTACGGAGGACTACACTATATATTCCTATGCATTATTAACAGTGTATAAGACACTCACACACTATACTGCGTGTATGAATGCTTACTGCAGGGGTTTTGTTTAATTGTAACAGTTTTGTTTATCAGTCGTGACAATTCTAGTGGAGCAGGCCTCTTAACGTTGTGCGCCGCGATAACGCTTGATGTCCGATTCCAAACAGTAGTTTTGTTGAAACAATGTATTTTGTCGTGATATTGAAGGTTGCAGTTCTTAACTCTATCGTCCTAACCTTATATTCAATATTCTATCCTATCTGTTCTCTTGTGCTCCATACTGCCGCTGCTCTTCTATTCCTATCTCCATACTGCCGCTGCTCTTCTATCTCTATATCCCTACTGCCTATCCCATATCTCGACTGCCACTGCCTATCCCCTCCTCGAATGGTGAAAACACTGTGCTTATATAGTGCTAGCTAGCGCCGCCTACTTCATTCTGTAGCTCCAAGTTGTGCACGACCTCATTAGTTACGAACCACAAGGTCACCACAATGCAACACGCCCGGCACACGCACATAGCTTTACACACTGGTGTGGGTGATATATACGTGTTCCCGTGCTTCTCTGGTTTTCTCTTAATGTCTTACAGTGTATGTGTGTGTGTCTACGTGTGTGCAACCAATGCTGTGTTCTGTATTGTAACCCACTGTGTTGACAGTGATGCATGTGTTTACGCTTCACTTCCTGTCCTAACTTCTATCCTATGTCACTTTCAATGCACAACATACAATACATAATGCACAAAACAATCAACGATTACTAAATAAAGATATAAGAATACAAGTTATATACAACACCGCATGAAATATACACATTGTTACACCACAACTGCGAGGTCAATCGAGCGAATGCGAGCCACTAGAGCTTATACACGGCCATGCTATTGTGTGGTCAGAAGTGGGTTTTCATTGAAGACGTGTGATGATCTTCAACTGACGAGTATTTGTACAATTGAGCCCCGCGATTGTTGTTTATTTGCACGCGTTCCGATGAGTACTTGGCTTCTTGGTACCTCGTACATGTTGGATGATTTCGGCTGATGTTGTTCACAGATGTCATCGCACAGATATACGTAATCAGGATACTGTCGCCAGCTTTTGTCACTTCGGAGTTTGGCTTGGCCGGTTTCACGCATGAATGCTGACGGTAGTTCCTTGTTCACATTGTAGAGCACCATGTACATCTTCTAATGTCATTCCCCCAACGGTAATGAGCAACTTTACTGCGTCGATCCTTGATGTTCTTATAGTTCTGGACAATCGGTCGATTTTCACTTGCTGTTCAGTGTCGTGTATCAGCGTGGTATCAATGAAAGGAGTAGGATTCCGTGGGATTAATAAGATTAGTTCGGAATAGGAACAGTATTCGCAGAGCCATGTATTATTTTTCACATAAATCTTGTTTCGTAATTCTTCTCTCTATTTCCTCTTCTGTATTTTACCGTAATTTTATTATCTTGTCGTTTTGATTCTATTATTCTAATTCAATTATCTAGTGGTGTCTTGTCTACAGTTTAGTAATGTCTTATACCCGGACGTTTCAAGGCCTTCATAGTAGCGGTTCATACTTTCAGTCATCTAGTCATATAGCCATCAGTCACCTAGTGGCATATCATGCCCTCACATTCCAATGCATCAATCTATGCATGTCGATACATACTCTCCTTGTATGCTTCGTTATATCTGTCCTTGTTACCAGATATATCATTCAATATCTCTTGTCCGTTAAGTTGCATATCAAATGCCCCAACTTAACTTCGGTATTTTCGCGGCCATATGCGAAAACCATTTACTTCGTTCTGCCTTCATTTCTGTTCTCACCAGTGTATGAGAATTACGGCATATACCTTCACCTCCTCTTCCGGTCAATTCGTCAGTCTATCAGTCAGTCGGCTTGTTATGCTGGTAGTCTTCCCCGCTAAGGCTTGTTTTTACGTTTCCGGTCAAAATTTCACTTAATTTTCTGTTTTGTTTGCATTGTCTCGGCATTAATGCAATTGCATCAAATCAATTTCATCATTTTTTTCCTATTTCAACTTCGATTCGTTTACTCAACGTGCATTTTGCTGCTTATTAACTTCAACTATATTAACTCCTACATGCTATGTTTGAGGTCGTGTTAGTCGTTTTGATAATGACGTACTCTCCACATCGTCCTCGTCTTATTTATTACCATCGTCTTCTTGGGGTACATTTTGTCTAATGATCGACTTCTTGTTGCTATATACGATCATTATACTGTTTATATTCATGGCGTAGACGTGCAGATAATCTGGAATTAATGTATCGTTCCTTGTAATCGTAGACATTTAGTTTTACTCTAAATATGGCTCTGATTTTTTATTTAAGGAAAAATGGAATGCAAAACTTAATAGGAAAGCAGTGATTAACCACGTACCTTACAAATAATATTGAAGCACCAATGATGATGAATGCGTTGCCGATGTCTTTCTTGAGCACCAGATGTAACAGGTCCAGAAGTCACAGAAGCAGATGTAATACATTTCGGGCGCTGTTGAAGATGTCTTCACGCTGTTGAAGATGTTTGTCTTCTTTTCAATATTATCTACCTCCTTGGATCCGAGTCACGTTGCACCAAATGTAACAGTTTTGTTTATCAGTCGTGACAATTCTAGTGGAGCAGGCCTCTTAACGTTGTGCGCCGCGATAACGCTTGATGTCCGATTCCAAACAGTAGTTTTGTTGAAACAATGTATTTTGTCGTGATATTGAAGGTTGCAGTTCTTAACTCTATCGTCCTAACCTTATATTCAATGTTCTATCCTATCTGTTCTCTTGTGCTCCATACTGCCGCTGCTCTTCTATTCCTATCTCCATACTGCCGCTGCTCTTCTATCTCTATATCCCTACTGCCTATCCCATATCTCGACTGCCACTGCCTATCCCCTCCTCGAATGGTGAAAACACTGTGCTTATATAGTGCTAGCTAGCGCCGCCTACTTCATTCTGTAGCTCCAAGTTGTGCACGACCTCATTAGTTACGAACCACAAGGTCACCACAATGCAACACGCCCGGCACACGCACATAGCTTTACACACTGGTGTGGGTGATATATACGTGTTCCCGTGCTTCTCTGGTTTTCTCTTAATGTCTTACAGTGTATGTGTGTGTGTCTACGTGTGTGCAACCAATGCTGTGTTCTGTATTGTAACCCACTGTGTTGACAGTGATGCATGTGTTTACGCTTCACTTCCTGTCCTAACTTCTATCCTATGTCACTTTCAATGCACAACATACAATACATAATGCACAAAACAATCAACGATTACTAAATAAAGATATAAGAATACAAGTTATATACAACACCGCATGAAATATAAACATTGTTACATTAATCTTAGGGGTGTTTGCTATCCCTTAAGGGGTACGAGGATTACTGTGCTGTGCGGACAAAAATGTAATTTTGAGCCAAATATATTTTTTGTGTCTATACACTCAAGAAAAATGTATGAATAGAAAATTGAGCTGTTTATGTGAAAATTGAATAAGAAAAGTTTTATTGTTACTTATTTTATATTTTTCATTATAGCTATCCTAGAATTCCGGGGGGTACGAGAACTGAGTTTTGATTTGAAAAAAGGTGCGAACAAATCGTATTTTTGTATTTGGTAGTCAAATCAGTTATCATTATTAGTGTTTGCATATACTTTTATTAGTTAATTATACAATCGTTTTAATTCCTGGTTAAATATTTATAAATATTATAATTTCTGTATTTTACTTTTTATTGGCTCGCTTAATTTTCAGTTAATGACAAATTAATGTCGTTCAAATGAAGAGGCTTAGATTTGTTCCTTGTTTCCTCATGTCATTAACTTTTTTCGATATATTGCTATTTATATTACAGTTTGAGTCATGTTAATTAGTTTAATTGTATATTCACTGTTTAATTTGTTATAAAGTATTTATATTACTTGTGTATATATTTTTGCGTCAATAGACGCTATCGCTGATTGGTACGCCAGAGCAGAAATTACTAGAATGTTCCGAGGCGTCAGATAGAAAAAGTTTGTTGATAAGAATACACTCTCTCTTGTGCGTTCAAACCTTGTGTTTTATGGTTCACGCTATTCTGTGTGTGGTAAGATTAATATAACTAGAGTGCACCACCTCACATTATATTTGATTTCTATCAGTGAAATCTTACCTTTTACATTTAACCTTTTTTCTCTTACCTTTTACCTTAACTTTTATTTTACATTTTACCTTACCTTTTACCTTAACTGTTACCTTAACTGTTACCTTACCTGTTACCTTACCTTTTATTTTTTAACTTACCTTTTACTTTTTACCTTACCTTTTACCTTTTACATATACCTTTTATTTTACCTTACCTTACCTTTTACCTTACCTTTTGTAGAAGACAAAAAGACTAATATATCCAGACAGGCGTCTTGTAGGCGCGCGTGGGGCGGTGATGCCCACGCGCGCCTACAAGACGTTACGCCACAACCGCACCACGAACACGACTCCAACGCGCTCACACACACACACTCTCTCTCTCTCTCACTCACAATCACACCACACCTTTTACCTGTTACCTTTGTCTGGCGCTGTCAGTAGTTCCTGTTCTGTAGTCTTAATGCTTTCCGCTGTCGCGAAGGTACTGAATTGACGCTAATACAAGTATATACAATTGCAATAAATTTGTATTGCACAATACCACACAAACAACACTCAACTACACAGATACACAATTACACAAGTACACACACACACACACACACTGACACACATATATTTCTCATATTAGAAGAAATATTGTGGTAAATTTTATTCCACATAACACGGGCATACTTTTTGTCAGAAAGAGTATATTTGAGGATACTGTGTGACGCTGTTGTTTTTTTACCAAGCACAAGAATCTAGAGATTGTTACGCTATATAGTAGGATGATTTTCGCTACCTTTTCTCTACAGGGCTTAGTGATATTTTGAGCTCAAATTGGACGAAATTTCAATCGCAACTGGGCAAAAAATTTAAGCATACAATTTTAGCGCAATGGGTTAACCCACTAATACCGCAGGCCAAGTTTACTTGCCACACACAAAAATAGGATTTATAAAAAAATTAAAAATGAAATTGTAATTGAAGGCGTTATATATTGTTGATACAAATATTGAACGTGTACAGAATACGTTCTCGAATAAATAAAGCATTTTCATGTAAATTTGAATTTCAGTTGTCACCCAGTAATTATCAAATATTATTGTTATATATACTGTATATTATTTATACATATATTTGACTTAACCAGCTATATGAGTTTGTTCTCTGCATGGGACCCTGGGCGGGAAACGCCGCAAAGTCCAACGTTAATTTGCGTCCGTTTGTGATGCCATATTTTCACCATGCTAATTTCGTGTGTGTGTGTGTGTCACTGGTGCGTAAGATACGCCGTGTGTGCACCGGACACACACACAGACATACATACATACATACATACAAACGCACGCGTGTGTGCATTCGCCTGAGCAACTCATACGTGAACAATATCCCCACAGCTCAACGCTGCCCGCAACGCAATATCCAGCCAAATTTAAATACATGCCACCAACACACACACACACACACACACACACACACACACACACACACACACACACACACACACACACACACACACACACACACACACACACATGTGCAAATCTGGCGCTACAGGACATCGAAATTGCCAACAGCGAGCGGAAAAATCAAAATTGCAACTGGCAAAGTTAATTTTGCACTGTGATGAGTTGTGATGAATTGGTCGGGGTGCACAGGTGGTGCGCTCAATTGTGTGTGTGTGTGTGTGTGTGTGTGTGTGTGTGTGTGTGTGTGTGTGTGTGTGTGTTTGAGTGTGTGTGTGTGTTTGTGTGTGTGTGTGTGTGTGTGTTTTCACAATCAGGCACTTTTGTGCTGCGCCGAAGCAGTGGCGGCGCCAGAATTTCTCCGGGCGGGTGTGGCTAAAAAGATGCTGGGACTTGGCGGACTAAACTAAACTCGAAATGTACATGGTCAGGATTTTTAGGGGGCTCATTGGGGGAGGGGGGCTTAAGCCCCTCTAAGCCCCCTCTCTTGGTGCTGCCACTGTGCACAGATGAACAATAACATAATTCACACGGCGGATAAAACAACATACAAGGGCATATATCCAATATGGCCGACAATATACAAACAGCAGAAGGCTTGGCTAGATAATTAGAATTGTTTAAATATAGACCAGTGGTTCCGAACCTGTGTGGGGAATTCCCAACTGGTTGGGAATGCAAGAGTTTGCATGTGGGAAGCTAACGGTCGGACAGAACAGGACAACTATGTGTGTTTTTATCCATTCAAATTCGTCTATTTTTATTTTTAATGACCACTTGACATTTGCTTTTATGTAACAACTGAATTTATTGAATTTATCAACGCTGTTGTGGAAAATGAATAGATGACTCATAAGAAGAAGTGGGGAATAAGAGAACAAAGGTTGAGAACCACTGATATAGACAAACAGACAATTAGGCAGCGCTGATAAATCCAATAAGATCAGTTGTTACAGCGAATCAGATGTCGGGTAGTGACCAGAAACAAATATAAACAAATTCTGATTGATTAAAACACACACACACACACAAATGTGTGCCCTTCTGTCCGACCTTAAATTGCCCACTTGACAACCTATACATTCCCCAGTCGCTAACAACATTGGCAGCTTTAGAAAGATGTATAACGTGATTATTTAGCACTATAGAGTCGACCCTTTCAGTCTCAATTCAAGCGCAAGCTGAGAGATTTTTATCTTGGCCGTAGCAAATCTGCGGCGACATTCACTTACGTATTTGGGCGCCGTTTGTGTGGACTAATTTTTTGGCCGCCTAGAGGGCTTTTAGCGTTAATTAACTCCCCATCAACATTGGTTTTCGTATTTTTTCGCAAGCTACTCTTTGTGTCTACAGTAGACAACAGACTCAATGCTGTTGAAAGAATCACTTTAACTGCCGCAGAGCATTACATAATTCTTCACTGAACGACTCATTTCAATTTCATTGTGTTCGCGTAAAAACTGTTTATATCTGACATAGCTTTGAGCTTTCTAAGTGCAGTTGTTGGTTTTGAAAAACGAAATGTTTTATACTGAAACGAATGGGTGTGTGTGTGTGTACGTACATGTGTGTATGTGTGTTTGTGTGTGGTTTATTGGAATTCGTTCAAGTGCATGTTATTGTACATTTGCAGACGTTATTTTAAAATTAATTTGAGAGGCACTTTTAGAATTATGATATAGTGATATTCTACTTAAATATATGATAAAGTTACATATTTTAATTGCATGGACAATATTAATCTCAAGACAAATGCATATATTAATGTATTTTAACTTTAAAAACACCTTGTAAAACCTATATAAAATTACCTATATAAAATTCTGCACAATAGCTCTTCCCCGTCCTATCTTTCTGATCGTCTAGTTTCTTCTAATGACTTTAATTCTCGTGTTCATCGTCCTTTATCCTGTCCTCGCGCTGTCAACGAGTCACCTTGGTCCGCAAAATCCTTTTCTTTCTATGCGCCTCGGGTCTACAATGATCTTCCTTCCTCAATCACTTCCTCTTCATCC